>CAJQZM010034493.1:0-14002 GCA_907164665.1 Colias nastes
CATTCCTCGCTACACATCCTCGTTCATTATTAGAGGACAAGCAGCCTTATTTCTATTTCAAAAATGCACTTGGAAAATGAAATGCAATGTTCTATAAACTATGACTGACAATCAATAGTGTATAATCATGTCGTGTTACAAGCCGTTATTTTCGATGAGGGAAACAACTGAATCATATTGTAACCTATATATCAATAATTGTAGAGTACGGTACGACGATTTAATGACTTATTAAAAGTAAATTTTTTAATAGAAATTATAGATTAGATTGTCTCTTCTTTTCTTTTTCACATATAAATGGACATTTTCATGTTTGCAGATAGCATTCGTGCCAAATAAAACTTAGTCATTACGAAATAATCACAAGACGTTCCCATTCTATTTATCTACTTAATAACTGGAATAAAACAAATGAGATTATTATTTCCATTAGTAATTTTTTCATACTTTCTTTAACACTAGGTACACACGCTTTGTTAATTGTAAAAATGTTGCTGAAATGTTGCTGTTCTTAAAATCTATTTGAGTATTGATTTTAACAGCACTCTAATCGAAAATAGATATGTGGTGAGTCCGAATCTCCTCTATGCACCAACAAATATTTGGCCTTTCGTATTTTGACTACGTGATCCGATTACGAAATTAAAACGGTACAAATTCTGAATAACCCATACATATCTGAGAAAGGTTAAAAGCATTATAACTCACAAATGAACATACGGACACGAAACTTATTCTCATTACGAAGCAATTACCATTAAACGTAAGATTCATTAACTGTTAATAACTCTCCGAAACATTATATCGGTCAATTAACGTATTTCTTAATGTTATGCTTGATAATATCCAGTTTAAATGAGTAATGTTAAATGAATCTAAAGCAGGGGTTCCCAACCTTTTTTTGTCTACTGCCCACTTTAAGAATAAATTATTTTTTAACGCCCCCCTTTTTAAACATACTTAAAAACCGCTAAGTACTTATAACTGATTATTGAAACGCAACTTTATAGTATTCGGACAGAGTATCTTTTATTGAAAATAAAACAAACATAATCAATTCTTATATAAAAACTAATGTGAAGGTTGAATCTGATGCTGTTCAATAAGTTTGTTGATATCAGGTTCCAATTTACTCAAAAACAGCCGCAAGTCGCCACGTTCGGTAACACGCAAACGATTTCTGTTTTAAGTAAGCAGCGTTGCCACAGCACTAAATCCACTTCCACGTTCACACAAATATGACGATGGGAATGCTATCAAGAATCGTTGAACAATTGACCACAATCCAGGGTACAATTGCGGGATCGGTTTTTGTAGCCAAAATTCTTGATATCCATTTTTGAACTTGATTTTTGTTTCTTCGTTTGTTGTCAATTCTATAAGTTCTTCTTCCAGCTGAGGTGACATTGCTGTGTTGACATTTGAAAACGGATCCAACACCCAGTCTGCTATTTCCAAGTTTAAAATGTCCTGGTATCGTTCGGTGAAGTCAATGTGGAGGTTTTCCAAATGTTGGCAGTAGGCAAACAAGTCGTCGTTACTGCAGAATACTGATAAATTCGGAAAATTGTGAAACTCACGTCTGCCCATATTCTTTTTGTGAGGAAGCAGTTTGGCTGCGAAAGCAGCAACGACATTTTTTGTTTTAATTAAATTTAGTTCATCGCCTTGCAGTTGGAGGTTCATGTCGTTGAACAATTTATACAGGTCTGTCATGTAAGCTATATCATTCTTTGATGTTATGAGCTTGTTGCGCAGTTCTGTATCTTTAGTTTCCAAGAACTCTATCACAGAGTCAAACAGGTTGTAAAATCGAATCAGACAATTGCCTCTTGACAGCCAACGAACTTCAGTATGAAGCAACAAACGGTTGAAATCTTCGTCATTAGTAGCACAAAGCTGATGAAATAATCTATCATTCAAAGAGCTGCTACGGATTTAATTGACAGCTTTGATGACATATTGCAGTGATTGAAATAGTCGTTCACTTAAGTTTCTAGCAACCAAATGTTGTCTATGAATAACGCAATGTATAGCAAGGACATCTGGAATTTTATTCTTTAAGTACGCTATGAAGCCTTTATGGCGCCCTGTCATAGCCGGAGCGCCATCCGTAGCAACTGATATAATATTTTTCAAAGGAATCTCTTTCTCTTCACAAAACTTTTCCAATGTATTGAATATGGTTTCGCCTTTTGTATCTGTCTCCAAATTTCTGGCAAACAATAGTTCTTCACGTATTTTCTCATCTTTAATAAACCTCCCGTAAGATAGCAACAACGCTTCATTAGTTGGTAAAGTGGACTCATCGAGCTGAATTGAGAATCGACTAGTCCTCACATGATTGCACAATGATTCTTCAATTGTTCTTCAATGTTTTCAGCCATTTCATCAATTCGTCTTTGCACAGAATTATTACTCAAAGGAACTTTTCGGATAATATCTGCGGCCGGTTTATGAAGCACAGTAGTTATTACTTCCTTTATTGCTGGCAAAATTAACTCTTTTCCGATGTTGTGTGGTTTGCCTTTTTAAGCAATTAACAAAGAGATATTGTACGAAGCTCGAAGTCTGTCGTCATCTTGCTTAGCAGCCGCCGAAAATAGTTTTGATACACTTGGCTGAGTATTATGCTTCTTCTCTAGGTCTTGAAAATATGCTACATTCTTGTCATTCTTATCTGGATGCATTTTATTCAAATGATCTTGCAGTCTTTAAGGCTTCATTGCTTCGTTCGAAAATGTTTTTAGACATAGAAGACACAAAGGCGACGACGGGTTTGTGGGATTTTCAATAAATCCGAATTTAATATATTCCGCAGAGTATTGCCGTCTCTTCTTTTTTACTTCTGACATTGTTTTGTTTTGAGAAATACGTAAGTGTTGAAATCAAGTACTGCTTATCTATTATGCGCGAAACCGCAAATGAAAATAAAATAAATTTACGTCGTTTATATAGGATTGCATAAGCAGCACGCACCAACAGGAATAAGACAAACGTGCATAAACTCGTTTATCTCATTCGACGCCCAATCGTACTCGACAAGCAGGAACAAGTATTATAGAACCAGCCGATTGATACAGGAATGTACAAATCGGATTATTTAACAAAAACTTGTTAAAACATGATTGCCCGCGGTCTATTATATCGAACCGAGTTTGAGCTATATCTTAATTAATATTAGTTGATGTTCACAAGATGTCGACTCTCGAAGTCGAGAGCTCAGTCGGTGTCTAAGAGTCTTCCTAGCTAGGTAGATGAAATTATAAATCGACCCCAAAGCCCTACACAACGCCCCCTTTTTTTTCTGTGTCTCTTACCGCCCCCCTTTAGGCCTGCAGCGCCCACAAGGGGGCGTTATCGCCCACGTTGGGAAAGACTGATCTAAAGCAACGGAATGTGGATTTAAAGGCTTTCACAGGTTAATGATTTATATGTTTAACTCTCTTGAATCTTACTAATTGTAATATTATGTTATGAATATTATATTGTGTAAGTAGCTTCCGCAATCAATAGATAATATGATGAATCATAAAAAAATCTCATTTCTAAAACTTTATAAGAACGAATAAAGTGTATATTTCAAAAATACGTTATTTTTATAGTGATTTAGGACATCACTTGTTCAATACATTTCAATTGCAAGAGATACCCAATCTCTTCATTATAATGCAGGATGCACTGATATCTGAGTCTATAATAGCTCGCATAGGAACAATAGCTAAATGAAACATTTTATATGAAAACAGTCCCATATTAAGCGTGTAGGTCTTACTGTATGAACAAGAATACAACAGCTATCAAACTCTAATTAGCTTGAGTGCAGTTTCTTGTTTCCATTTTGAAGGCACACGCGACTGTTTCTTAGTGGGTAATATTAAACCCACATAAACCTTCTAAGTACATTATATTCTTAAACTTATATTACGTTTTCACGTATAGGAATGGATAGGCGAGGAAACTTGATAATTATGCTTTAAGTTAAAAAAACACTAAATATGAATGATAATTAGGCTCGTCTAACAAGATTAGCACCAGATGAACGAAAAAACTTTGTTTCTCAAAGGTATATTATATAGGAGAACATAATCAATATAGACGGGATTGTATTCATATACAAAGGGAATAAATAAAATAAAACTTTTGACAGTTTTCTTGAACAATAAAATTTAAATATAATACGTGCATGGAAGACATAAAAGAAAATAAGTTGATTGTATCGAAATGGATTAAATAATAACAACGAGATTCATTAAAGATAAAAGAACGGGATTAATAACGAAAGGAAACATTCAATAACAATTAAAATGGATGCATGCAAATGAAAATGAAGTTAAATCCTGAAAAGAAAAAGTAGATTACGATAAAAGGCTTTTAAAACGAGCCAATGCGTATGTTTATAAAAAAAATCTTCCTTCAGATTCTATTAAGCCTCACGGTGTCTAATGTTCAGCTTTTATAAGATTAAATTCATTAATATTCAAAAATATTGTTCAATTTAAATCCATCTCTTGCCAAACGTGAAAAATCATTGGGTTATAATAAAATCGATCTGATGGCAGGTCAAAAGTGTCGTGCTTCGACAGCGGTTAACGTATTGGAGGGCTTACCTCGACCTCTGACTGATTTATGCGTCGCCTAAATCTCCAATTTACACGCTCTGCTGTGATCTAATCGTTGATAACAAGTCCTCTCAATTACAGCTAATTGCGTTAATACTTTACATCTAATAATTAAGTGACGGGACGTGACAGAAGTAGTAATTACGCGAATCTGTACATTGTGTACGTTCGTAGGGAATGTAGAAATAACTAGATTTATTTTTGGAGACTGATTCCAAGTAATTTATTTGATAATAATTTCTGATAATCCTTATCAAAAAGGGAATAATTAATTGTCCTTATCAAAAACTTTTAGGTGTTTCGATTTTTTTGATGTGAATTATATTAATTCTGAAATCTCTTTCTTTTTGTAAATTTTTGTATATACATACTGCTTAAGATTAAAAATCGTTTATGTCTAAAGTAAACAAAACACTTTTACAATGTAATAACAATTTGTTTATTACCCAGCAATATTGTTTGTACCTACTTGTTTAATCCTGAGGCTTCACTCGCGTTTTTCCCGGATAAAGGTCAGCTTTTGTGCTTATCCTTACTCTATACCAAATTTCATACAAATCCGATCAGCTGTTTTTCTTGAAAGAATAACAAACACACATACATCATATTAAAACGTAATTAGTATAGCAGCAATTGTTTTACGCAAATTCTAGAGGCGCTTCTATCATTCATTAAATATAGATGGAAATTGCATTAAACAGGATTTCATTCCCCCGTGAATAAGTTTAGTGCAAATAAAAGGGATTTGCAATTACAAGTGTTGGGGAGCATTCATTGTCCTAAGAAGCTTAAACCTGCTTGAGTATTTATAAAGACTCCTAATTAGTTAAACAAAAACCAATACACGTAAGAAAACTTTTAGTGGATTTTTTTTAAATCTACATAGAGGAATTGAATAAGTTATTTAATCAGTAATTATATTATATTATTTTGAAAGTAAATTGATGACTCGCTAATGTATAATTATGGTTGTGTACTTCTCTGAAAAATGCTCGAACATTTATTTACTAATTAGTTTATATTAAAAAATGTCTGTATACATTATTTATCTTCTATTTACTATTTATAAAGTACGTAATTTACTTTACTTTAAAAATCACTCAGCCAGAGTGGTGATGATCTCGGACATCACTGATGATGATGAAGTACGTACTTTTTATAACATGAAAAGTCGGATCCAAACAGAGCAAGCAGCCTCGCGAAGCCATTGCTGCGCGAAGCAATCTGTATGGACGCGGCTCGGCCGCGGAAAGCGCGTGTGTCGTTGACATCATCAATAATATTCCACTCAATACTGTATATAGAATCCATGGAGCTTTTAATCTTCTAGTATCATGCATAGATAACAATTTTCTGGTAGTTTTGACGTTGTTTTAAAAATCCAAACATAAATTATTGAAGCTATGCGAGAGCAGATTGCAAGTTAAAATAAAATTATTAAAAACTGGATAAAAGATTATTTTTAGCCTGCACAAGAATATAGTAAGTGTCTTAACAAAATATGTTTAATGATGAACGGTACCTTTGTTGACTTGACAGTTAATTACGGAGTTAGAGCAGCTATCCAAAACTCATCCAAGTAACACAATGCCGAGTTATGCCGTGAGTTTCACCTTATATTGGAATTTATTTAAGTAAAATATTATTCGTATTTATTCAAATTTTCATATTGGCGCAAAATGTACTAACAAGAACAAAATATATTGATATTACTACAGATTTAACATTGTTATAAATCTAGGGTTTTCAAGAATCATAATATTATGTCTGATAAATTTTAAAATAGGCAATTAATTCTGGTAAGTACATACATGTTTTTAATATTGTACATACACTTTTTTTTCTTGTTCATTAAAAATATTGAAGGTAGCTATTGGCACATCAATAAGCTGAAAATCCGTTATTAGGTCAATAAGCTTTTCAAGCGTCTCAATTTCCAGCACGTGTAAATTAATAAATCAACCATTATTTTTCATCACTTATATCAGGCCAAAATATATATAACTGCATATCCTTTTATAACACATTTTATTTGATCCATTGAAATGTTACATTTTTTAGGCCTGACCTTGAGTTTTTTAGAGGACGCAATTTTATTTTTTTGATGTGTAGGGGGGGTCAGTGTGAAGCTAAAACCAAGTTTGTGGGGTCGCCACCCTTGTCCCATGGCCGCCATCTTGAAAATAGCGGTTGAAATGGTTTTAACGATATATCTCTTAAACTATTTATCTGATAATAAAACAATCTTAACATTATTTGTTGCAAATTAAATTCTCTACAACTTTGATTCAGTAACTTTTTGTCGTAGAACTATAAATAAAAAAGTTATAAGCGAAAATGTTCAGAAATTAGAGCTATTTATATTTTTCAATAAAACTTTGTTTTATCATTTTACGAAGAAATGATATAAGACTATTTTTGTAGATTGTTTTTCGAGGAACAACTTTTATATACAACATTTTTTCATTACGTCAATAGCTAAGGTTTTACAGCGCTCTGAAGTGAGTACTATTTTTCAGTAGTAACTATACATAATAAATTGGCTATTGGCTCTTTTCCCAGACTCCACAACAATGGAAGCACACTGCAGAACATTTCAGCCCTGCTTTTCGACGTAAAAAAAAACGCACTTCCAGACTCTACCTCCTGGGTTGTGGGGAAAAGATTCAATAATTAATTATTAATAATATTGTAAAATTAATTATTAAAAATATTATTATAACAAAAATAAAATAATTACTGGTGACAAATTATTATTAGTACACACATAATATATCGTATTCTGTATAGTAAAGAGTACTTAAAATAGTACTCACTTCGGATGGCTGTAAAACCTTAGCTATTTACTTAATGAAAAAATGTTGTAAATAAAAGTTGTTCTACGAAAAACAATCTACAAAAATGGTCTGATATAATTTCTTCGTAAACTTATAAAAAAAAGTTTTATTGAAAAATATAAACATCTCTAATTTCTGAACATTTTCGCTTATAACTTTTTTGTTTATAGTTCTACGACAAAAAGTTACTGAACCTAAGTTGTAGAGAATTTAATTTGCAACGAATAATGTTAACATTGTTTTATTATCAGATAAATAGTTTAAGAGATATATCGTAAAAACCATTTCAACCGCTATTTTCAAGATGGCGGCCGTGGGACAAGGGTGGCGACCCCACAAACTTGGTGATAGCTTCACACTGACCCCCCCTAAACATCAAAAAAATAAAATTGCGTCCTCTAAAAAATGCGACCCCAAATGTAACTTTTCAATGGACCAATTAGCAAGTGCGGAATGGGGGCTGTCACCGAGCCTCTGTAGCTGACCCATGCTTATACAATAACTATGCAAATTATTCTGATATCGCCCCCAAATTGCCCCCGCTAAATTGAATTCGTAACTCTGATTAAAACCTTTTGAAATGTCGATTCTGTAAAAACAAAAACTGATAGAGGATTTGAATGAATTCAATTTATTAATCCGACTTTATTTTCATTCAATTAATATTAAGGATTTTTCCAAGCAATGAATAGCGATAATTTTTCATAAATATTCAATTAAGTTCAGCGGGAAAGCTTTTACGATTTCTGTGCATCTCACGAACCAAATAAAAGATTATCTATAGATAATAAGAATTAACCACTAGCTAATCCCATTCCTTAAATGGAGGATATTTAAAAAAATAGGAGGACCCTTAATAAACAGACCTACATATTTTAATTTGTATATTTCTTTATCTTGCGAATACATCACATCGTAACTGCAAACTGAATGCAATTGAAACTTGATGATTTAATTTGCATTCACAAGATAATTTTGATAGTGAAACTTAGCATAGATCTCATGGGAGAAGTAATGAATATTAACATTGGATTGGCTAGTCTAAAATAATTATTACCGAACAAGTCTAAAACAAGTCTTTAGACTTGTTGACTTGTCTTGTTGGGTACTAATAATTTTGGACTAAATGATTTTGACTTTGAAAGACCTGTATTTTAAGGGATAATGAAACGTGTTTGTAACTTATTGATCGGAATAAACGTTGAAGTAGGTAAGTAATAGTACCTATATCTAAAGGAACTTAATATAATTCAGATTGTTCTAGTGAGTTGCTCTAAAAACAATACTAATCGACAGGAGCACATTAACATATTATTTAGATAATTCAATATCATCTGTCAAATGAAAACATACTTTTTTTCAATATGTCAATCCTGCAATTTATTTTGTGATTTTACAGTATGCCCTAATTATTTAAGCAATTAAATTTATTGAAATAATTGGCACGTATTTACATGCAAAATATTATTTTAGTTTAGAAAAAAAAATACAATAAGTAATTATAGCTTAATAATACGCAAAATATAGCTTAAACTAGATACAAATACACAAAGTACAGTACTTATAGGATTATGTGCGAAGCTCTCAATATTATCGTCGCATTATTTAGTCGGATCTCACAACTTCGTTGCGCCATATTGTATTATAAAAACTTCGAAACGTGTGCACGTCCCACGAAATTATTGCTTTTGCTATGTTATGTAGAGACACTTGGATTTCATACAAATTGACGAGCTTTCTCCAGCTAGTTTAATATGCGGTCTGTGGTTATATATGTACGATCGATTGCCTGTTCACATTTATGATTTCTTTGCTAGATACTCCGAACATTTCAAAATAGGATGTCAGATTTTATTTTTCTATACTTAACGCGTAAGTTGTTAGAATGTATGTTTTTTTATTATATCACGTGAAATATATAGAACAGATTTTAGTATTATAATAACAGAATAACAATAGAAATAGGTTCTTACGTTTGCACGCGGCACAGCTTGTGACAAAATTGTAGCCTAAAGATTTTACAATAATTTCCCTATTTTGAAATCAAAACTATATATCAGTACTACTAACAATACTGAATATGTCACATCTGTTTTATTAGGTAAAAGTTTTGCTATTAGTGATATATTATTAAAAATAAATTAAATATCCATCAGAAGTGACGGGCTAGCTAATTTTCAATAAAGCGAGTATGTATTGCAATGCCCTTGCTTAGGGCGATGTCGATCAGACACGCTTCACCCTCTATTAATCCGTAAAGTAGCGGCAGTCGTAATTTTAATATTTTTTAAATTAAACTACATTTTTTTATATTGTTCTGCATTACACACAATATGACTACAATAACAAGAGATTAAAAGAACAGTAAAAGTAACGGTTGGCAGACATAATCTTGCTTTGGGTTCTAACAAACATAGTAATGTGCAAACAAAAGCTCATAACCTATATTAATTTTAATTTACTTCTATTTATTAAGCTTTTTCTACTCACAATCAAGATTATAAATGTGTGCTGTGGCCATTACTTTTACGGCAAGTCTCGCTCTCATTATTAGAAACAAACGTTCTTTATAGGAAGTGATAGGATGTAAAAACTGGTAATACAAGAAAACATTAGGTATAGAGAATGAACAATATTATATGTTTTTTATAAATTGTACTCTATTTTTGCTACTGTTTTAGTGTATAAATTGTATGGAAATCAAAAACATATTTTTTTTTCATAAAGCAAAAAATAATTGAAATTATATTTTTGTTGTCTGCACGTGGGGGCAGTGAGTATCGCATCCGTTTTACACAATGCGATCAACATACGATCACACTAATGCTGTTTTGATTAAAATGCATCGGACATGACGTTTTCAATTGTAAATGTTACTTGTTATAATTGTATTTTATGCAATGTATTAACTACTGGTTGTTAGCTTTTATACAAGATGTAAAAAACGTTTTTTTTTGTTCATTGGAAAATTTATTAGGTAGGTATTCATATTTTTTTAAACTTAATTTATAACACACATAGCAGATCTACTGCTGATGAAGAAGAAATATAAAAAAAAAATATTATATTATCATAAACAATAAAAAAATAATCTAAACGATAATTAATAAGAACACTACACTATATGCGAACCTGATGAACACGGTGTTCGTTAACCGAACTTAAATTATTTTAACTACCAACTTAAATACTTTAACTACCCTTTAAAAGTGGTAATAGTACTCTAGTCATAAACATTTCCTCCGGTAAGTAGAACCAATACCACAGAATATATATTAGTACTACCAATACCTAATTTACAGAAAAGGATGTCAGTTTTCACAATAATTTTGTGGTAACAAAGAAAATAAATGTATCGTCCATAATAAGGTATCTGCCACTCAAAAAATACCCCAATCTAACTGATAAACCGCTTCTTTATAATCCGAATAATAACATACCTATACAATACATAAAAATAATTACACGCTGAGTGGTTCAGTCCATATGATTGTTTTCTGTTCCTTTCTAATTGTTTTACCGGATGAGTTGGTCTTATAATAGCTTTATATTTTGTATATTGATTTCGATTTTGATGTTAACTCTAATGGAAAGCAATAAAATTTAAACCAACGTAATACTTCGTTTGATTTTCAGCCAGACAGATTTGTGTTATATCCGTCAGCAATCAACGTGTTAAATTGGTGTATTTGTTGACAATAGAAAAACAAATATATAATTAGTAGGTATGTCGTTTGTTGTTTTTGAAGTTAAACTTCTTAAGGCGCGTTGAGAAATTTCAAGTTCGCGTCATGGCAATACCATCACGTCATGGATGAAGGTGACGATTTTGGTATCATTGAATTTTGTCAAAGAAGTTTCACTTCTGACTTCTGAGTTTCACTTCTTCTTTTATTTAAAGGCAGCATTTAATATTATATCTTGTTTAGTTAAATAATTGAGTACAGGATGTCATATCCGAGTGATGTAGGTGTAGTGTGTACAAAAAATAGAAAAAGTAAGGACACATGTTCCACCTCCTACATTATTTGAATATTTAATAGATTCACTACAAGGACACCTACATATTTACATATTAATTGTAAAACCGTAGAAAGATGGTTATTTTAATCATACTAAGAGGTAGGTACATATTTGTTCACTTCAAAGATAGAGTGAATTGAAGTCTTGATTCTATATCATTGGATATATTTAACAGTCAAATAGTACTTTAAGTATCACATATCATTATCTTATCTTCTGTACAAAATATACTGTGTAATGAAACTTGAATCTATGCGAAATATAAGAACTGTTATAAGTAATTAATTACACAGCCTTAATTATACCTTCAGTAGGTTTGATTCATTGCTGCATATTCTGAAATTATTATTTCACGTAGCCTTATTCAAGTTCCCTTTACAGTGTTAATGCATGGATGTGAAAAATGAATAACGAAACGTGTAAAGACATCTGTTCGCAATACAGGAGCATGGAAAGAGCGAAATTTAATATTAAATTAAGGTGTTAGGTGGAAATCGAGAAAGGAACGCCGGTAGACATAAATCCTTGTGATATATGAGCCTCGGATCGAGCGTGTTGACATTTTTGAGGCAACATTTTTAGGTTTTCGCTGCTTGGCTGTGTTATTGTTGTAAAAGATTGCTTAGCGTTACAAGCGTGAGCGATGGCCAAACATTTAAGATCAACATCGCAAAAAATATACAAAATTTATAAGAGAAGGTAGGTACTTTAAGTTTTTGAGCAACAGGTTGTCCAAACCCATCAACAAAATTTGATTTAAAAAGTTGTAGTTTGAAGCATTTATTATTATTATAAAATCAGGCAACAAATTTTAAAACAGAAAAGCACGTTTGCTTGTAGATTGTGCCCCATTCTCGACGTTCATAACAATTTTATCGAAATTGGTTGCGGAGTTTATATCCATGAAAATTTAATAGGCCAGAAGAGGAAGATAGCATTTAAAAATTAATAATGGATGATGATGAAAATACACAAAATATGTGTATTTTTATAATATTATGATAGACTGTAAATTGTATCTATTGTATGAAAGAAATAATTAAATTTCTGTTGATATTGACACTACAATATTTAAGCGATAATAGGTAGGAACGATTAATACCGATATTACCGAATTTACTTAAGAAAGGAAAAAAAATAGTACTTACCTTTTAACCTTTTATTTTATAAATAATGGAGTAATTTATATAAAGCTACAAAGAATGGTCACTCACTAAAGTGAGGGTCGGAAAGAATTTCTGTCTTTTGTTACAATAATTATATTTGCTGTTTTCGTAACAACTTCTGGCTCGGCCTAAAACGACCATATAAAGTATCGTTTTAGATAAAACTAATTATGTATTATTAAAGCAATAACCGTAGCTTTATTTAATAAAATATTACTATTTACTTAATATCAATATCGCGAACTCTATCAAAAAATCAATAATAGTAAAATATTAAACGCTCTTTATTCATATACATTTCAATGACCACCTCAATATTATTTAAACTATTAACCAAAATAAAGTTACTTAAACACAATATTAAAATGAAATTTTCTGATAATTCATACAAAACAGTACGGACTCACGCAGACTCGCGGACTTACGAATTTACATGCTAATATTATTTCGTATAAACTACCGTTGTTCAATTTTCCACTGCTTTACGCTGGCTCACTAATGTGACCCGACGCCAGCGTGCTTCGTGACATCCAATTCTGAAGCTACTCTTTATTTATTTCGTTTATATTAAACTTCTGTGACTTTCAAAACAGTTTTAAATCATTGTATAAGTCGAAATACCTCATATAATAAATTGCGTTTCCGTGTAATAATTTGAGCTAAATTCTTGAGATGCGGAATGTGATGCCTATTCCTTTATTAATACTTAACTTTATTACTATTATTCATTAGTTTACAAGACGACAGCGATAACTAATTGCTATTGAATGTTTAGTCGTTATTTTGAAGTTAGTTAATAATAAGTATGACTAAATTTAAGATAATGTCTACATAAAATGTAAGTTCTTTATAAAATAATATTAGTCTAGAAACATCAGAATTTAGAGGTAAGAATCTTATACCAATTAGTCAAGATGTTTGGCTAAATATATTATATACATCTAAGTACTAGCAGAATACGGAATGGAAATCAAAGAATTTACTACCTACTATTTTTTTACCTTATCTACGTTATAAAAGTTAAAGCTCTATTATCGTTTGGAAAGTAAATTAATATTCAATGTATATTGTTTTTAATTTTTACGACTGACTTAAACCAGGCCTTGAAATTGGAAACTGTCAACAGTTGGCTTCCGAAAGATAAAATCATGTTTATTTTGAACCGTAAAATGTGAATGGTTATTCGTGGCTTTAAACAAAATAAAGGTGTTAAAATACAGAGCAACTATAAATATACTTCGTGGGTGGTTTTCGACAATCACCTGTGAGCTTTTTAAATGTTTCGTTTTGTTATAATGCAATATTTAACAGAATTCTTTTTGTAGCAATAATAAGGAAGATTTGACAAGATTTT
>CAJQZM010034494.1:7770-26983 GCA_907164665.1 Colias nastes
CATTTTACTCTATCCTGCGCCATCTTTTGCCAGTTTTCGATTTGGAGGGTGCGCAGGTCTTTGGCGAATTCGTCTTTCCATCGGTACCTAGGATGCCCAACTGGACGGCGTCCAGATGGCTGTCCCAGGTACGCTCGTTTCACTGCTCGATCTTCCCCCATTCTTTCTACATGGCCGAGCCATCGGAGTCTTTGCGATTTGATCTAACCGATGATATTTGGCTCAACCATTAGGTCTTCAAGTTCCAAGTTTTTCCTCCTCCTCCGAATTCCTTCTTCTTCCTCTCAGTCACTAGGAGCTTGCCTTCTTCTTTTTTTGTGCTAGTGTCCATGTCTCACAGCCGTACATTAATAGATCAGGAATATACGGAGTTTAATTTTTAAGATAAGGTATGAAAAAATAATATTTTTAAATGTTATTGTTTGTTTAAATAATTTATTAAGTAATTTAAAAGGAAAAATTATAATTTTTCTGACAGGGTGAGGTATTGATTTTAATGTTTATTGTTTAAATAAAAAATTAGATCGACGACTGACCGAATTTTGCAGTCGCTTCAAACCAAAACAGAACAATTGACGGTCGATGTTTGACTGAAGAGTTAGGAGCTCCTAGGTTTGAGTAAAAATACTTCAGACATAGGGCGAAATTCAAATATATTTCGAGGATTGCCCGATGGCTTTTGCCAAACATAAGATAAACCAGTCCTTCCGCGAAGAAATTACGTTTCAGGATTTGACTATAACAGATAACTGAAAGAGTAAGTATCTGAGTTTCTATTTAAAGTTCATTTGTCATATTTAGGCCTTAAAAGTTACTTAGAAAAGTTGAATTACAATTTTTGTATTTGACAGTTTAAGAAAGTAATTAAAAAAAATTTTTTAAAGAGGTATTTTTTTTTATCATCCAATACTTAGAGTATATAATATTACAAGTATATATGTCGTGGCCATATCGTAGATTTGCTCATTTCATGAAATGGCCAATTTAGTTTGGCCAGATCGTTAAATCGTCAACGTTTCACGATTTGGTCATCGACATTTGGCCAGATCGTACAAAATATCTTAGAGAGTCCATAAAACATTAAAAAATTCAGAATATTTTAAGAACTTGTTTATTGTCATTTAAGTTAGTGCCGCGGTAGCGCCGGCGAATACCAGAAGCGAATGGTTTTTTCAATAGAAAACAGTTAGGTTAGGTTAGGTTAGACTTTGATAAACAACGCACGAGCCGAGCGAGCAAAGCGAGCGTGCCGCGGCAGCGGCCGGCGAGTGCCAGAATCGAATCGCTTTTTAAAAAAGAAACAAAAATGGTCGCATTTCGTGAAATGGCCATCCACGTTTGGCCAGATCGACGATCTGGCCAAACTAAATTGGCCATTTCATGAAATGAGCAAATCTACGATATGGCCACGACATATATACTCTAAGATCCAATACTTCTAGAAAATTCCTACTAAGCTTAGCCTTGGACCAAAGACCAAAACTCTGATTCCGTTCGGGACCCCAGAAATGTCCCGGAAATCATCAGCCTGGATCTGGCAACCAGTGTTGCCAACGTAGGCGATTTTTCGCCATTTAGGCTACTCAGAACGAGAATCGGCGACGAAAAAATCTAAAAGGCGACTGGTCGCCGATTAGGCTACTCGAGGGAAAAATTTTTGTTCTTAATCTGAGCTATACTTTTCTTGTAACAAACGTTTTTATCGGGTCAGGTCACGCCGCACGCGTATTTTTTTGCACACCTATCCTCTGCGATCCCGGACATATAAGCGCAAACAGCCCCGTGGCACTCTAGTGCCCATGCACGTTCTTATGGGTAGTCATTATTCACAATAGAATACAGTATGATGTAACTCTATTGCATTCTAAATTTGGTTACGTAATAATATGGACAAAGTGATAGCTTCCATCGCATTCACATAAGTAAGCCATCAATTTATGAAAAAATATATACTTCTAACTTACAATTTAATATAATTAAAAAAAAAATACATACATAATTGTACTTTTCGACCGATTTTCGGGAAATTTAATTCTTTTACGAAAAATTTATGCCCTCGACTTCACTTTTACTAACTCATTTTGAAACTAGATTATACGTCCTTTAAAATGATGGCCTAATATAAATAAATGGTACATGTTAGGTCTATTATATTATAAACAAATAAAAAAAATTACTTATGTAGTTTTTAAAATGTTAACTAAGAGAGTACAATAGATTCGGACACAGGCCGTTTTTGGAATTTATGGTCGAAGCTTTACTGTGGCTTTACGCAGACACCAGATATAAGTAAAATTATTTGACTCCCGTCTGTTTTGACGTTGTATTTCAATTAACCGATTAATTTACTAGTTCTTGGCTGAAAAAAAGACTCCAATATATTTAATTTTCATTCAAAAACAATCCACTCAAACCCGAATATTTTTGTAGTTTTTCGAAATAGTTGCGCGTGATTTTTGTTTTAAAATGCGAGGTATTCATTATTATTTTGTTTGTAAGTGTACAGTGTACAGTAAGTGTACAATTGTTACACTATTAAGTGTACAGTATTTAAGAATATGATAATAAAATTTTAGATAACAAACAAATTTAAATTTAAAAGTGCTCTAAATACAGCTTTTTTTATTGAGAATAGGGAAGCGCTTGACCACAATCTCGCCTGATATTAAGCTGAGTAATTGTGGTCTGAGATGGAACGCGCTTCCCTAGAAGGTACCTTCACTCTACGCTTTAAGACTCTATTGTACTTATTGTACTCGTCGGGGAACACAGAACACAGGAAGCATGTTCCAGTCCCTCGCGGATAAAAAATGAACTTAAGCTTAAAATGAACTCGCGCCACAGTATGGCAATATGCATTATCGTAATACTGTGGTCGCGCTCAGTGACGCGGACGGTCGGCGGGTAGTACTACCAAGAAGCTTATATCATATACACTGGAGATTTCGGTATGAACATTTGACGTGTAACAAGAAAAATGTTGTGTTTTATCACTTTCACACCTAACTTGGTATTGCCACTGTTAATACGAAGTTTTCCCAAGGCTACTATGTATGCTGTAATATTCTGTGCAAAAGGTTAGTATTTGTACATGAGTTTGTTGATAAATTGCCAACAACGTCATTCAGAAGCATTGTTGGATGAGACAATTATTATTTATGCTAAATAAAATAAGTATCTGAACCAATTATTAAAAAGCGATACTCCCTGATTATGGGTAGTTACCATAATAAAATTGTAGCAACTCTCACTTTGACAATATGGCATAAGTGTCAAAAAAATTGCGTCGCTTCGAATATTTAAGTTAATATTGTTGCGTATTTAATAAATATTTTCCGAATATAAATAATGTATTGCATTGTGAAAAATTGCAGAAGTTTTTGGACACCAAATTCTGGCATAAAATTTCACAGGCAAGTGTATATTTACGCTATTTACAATATTCCTCAATACTCATGCATTTACCTGTTTAGAATCATTTTCATGGCAAAAATCGTCAATTTTATCATCATTTTAGTAATCAATCATGCTAAATATCTTCTATCTATCTTCTTTTCCTAATAATTTCATCATTTTTCAATAAACCAATTTAACAAGTAAGGTAACCATGATGACGAGTTTTTACGGATAGCGAAGAGAAAATATTGTAATAGTTAACAAAATTATGATGAACATTTAGAACACCATTTCAAAGATTTTTATACTAGTAATGAAACAACGCACGACATCGATATTGCACTCACATGTGGTTTTATGTTTGTTCTTCTTTAACATAGAAATTAATAGTTCTTTTAACTTACCAAATTTTTTTTGTTTTACTTATTTCAGCTTTCCAAAAAATGAAATAAAAAGAAATAAATGGCTTTCCATAGTGCCTATCAAGGGTAAAATTTATCAACATGCCAGAATATGCAGTTTGCATTTTAAGCCTGAGGATTACGGTCCAGAAAAAAAAAACCTTTTGAAAAGTGCTATACCTTTTTATTTACCACATTCTTGTTACTGCGTCTCAACTGTGGATAAAGTAATTTTAATTATAATTATTATAATTAACCACCATGAAACCATTATATTTCACTGAATATTTATACTAAAATAACAAAAGTATTAATTACAAAGTACCTATATAATCTGAAAATGTTTTTAGGCATGTAACTAGTAATGTATGTAGCACTCATTTTAATTAAAAAATCGTAGTATGAGATCAAAAGTTATCAAGCGTTATTTAAAACTATCATTCTCTACCAATTAAAATGGTATGTACGGTCAGCCAAGAAAGTGGTGTACCAGTTTTGATTTAGTTTCCCGGTCATCGAAAATTACAACAAGGTTCGTTATAAAAAGATATTACTGAAAGAGACAACATTATCATGACGTAAACCTATGTATTTAGTATTCATACGTCATATGTCACATATAAGTACATGACATTTTAACCTTTAGTATAAATGAAAAGGACATTAGTTTCTACAAAGCAATTGAAATGTTTCCAAACAAAAGTAATAAAAACTATTTAAATAGACAACCGAATTCCATTTGAAAAAGAAAACTGACAATTGACATTTTTTCAAATATATGCAAAAAATCGATATATTTTCCGTGTTATTTTTCAATCAACTGCATATAAAATCATCTCAATGCCTGCCAACTTGACCATTGCCGAAAGAGCACAAATAATTGCCCAATTTAATGAGGGAAGCAGTATCAGTGCGATATCCCGGAATTTGAATATATCGAGGCATTCTGTCCGCTTTTGGATTCGTCGTGAAGGAGAGGAGGGAAGTTTGTTGGATCACAGAAGAAGTGGTCGCCGGCCTGCACTCTCCAATAACGATAGAGAATTCATGAGACGGGAATATGAAATCAATGGTTTTAAGCCCACAAAACATTTTGCGGAGATGTTCGATGTGAGTGCCCAAACAATAAGGAATCATCTACATTACATGGGGTTGCACCACAGGCATTACGCCAAGAAAATATATTTGACGGATGCTCACAGACTTGCTCGTCTGAACTTCGCCAGAGAGCACTTAGAGTTTGATTGGTCTAATACAGTGTTTTGTGATGAAAAAACGTTTAAATCCAGTCAGCATGGACGTCTTCACCTTTGGCGATATAATTCAACACGGTATAAAGATGATCATGTAATCCCAAATAGAGAATCAGGTCGAATTTCCGTAAATATTTGGGGCTGGATGAGTGCGGATGGTGTAGGAGAATTGTGTTCTCTACCTCCTCGAGCGACAGCTGTAAATTATATCGACGTGCTTCAGAATGCAATGCTACCGACAGTCCGTAATGTTTACCCGGAGAACGAAGTGCTACAATTTGATTTTGTTCAAGATAATTGTTCAATTCATAATGCGAGGATCGTAAGAGCCTGGTTTCGTTCACACACTGACGTAAGGGTAATTCAGTGGCCCTCAAGATCGCCGGACCTCAACCCGATAGAAAATCTTTGGGGCCTTATGGTCCAACGATGGTCGCATCAAAATGAAAGAACCAAACAAGCTCTTATTAGTCACTGTAATTATATTTGGGAGGAAATGCGGGGAACCGATATTTGCTCACGGCTTGTTGGTTCAATGAGGTCTCGTCTTTTAGAGGTTATAGAGGCCAACGGCGGTTACACCCGTTTCTAATTTTTAAAAATTTTCAATATCTTCTAAATATTACTATATATGCTATGTTTTTGTTTGTTATAAGTATTTTAAAATTGATTGTAGAAATTTAATAAAAGGATAAATCTATTTTTAGCTTGTTTTTTATTGATATTGTAATTACAAGTTTACAGAAATTGTAGGTTTCTGGATTCGCCTTGTGCCTTTACAATTTTATGTAACTTGTTGATTACAATTCTGAATTTGTAGATACAATTTTGTCATCAAAATCTACAGCCCCCCGCCGTCGATTTTACGACGTCATTGGTTCCATCAAGTTCAAACTAAGAACAGCTGTCACGTTACAAACAGTAATAGTCGTTATCAATAATCAGATAAAGACAGCAATAGAAGTTGTCAGATCGATCTGCAAGCGAAACTAATCTTTATCACCTATGAATCTGCAAGCGATATTCAAACTTAGGGTGGTACACCACTTTCTTGGCCGACTGTACCTATAAAGATGATAATTATTCATGTAAGTTGACCAGTAATATTATAATATAAATACTGTTAAAAATATATGTCGTTATTATTTATAGACCATGATTTTTAGTTTTTTCTATTTCGAAAAATCCTGAATATACAAACCAGTGTGGTCACCCACAGAAAGAGACAAAAAACAACACTGACGTCATTCAAGGTTATATTTTCTTGTGACAAGTTAATGGTCATAGTGCAATCTCCAGTGTATTAGATATAAGCTTCTTGAGTACTACCTATATTAATTCTTGCTCTGTGGCATGTCTGTGGCCGCGGCTGGTACGCGTTGAACGGGAGTAACGCTCATAATATGTTTTAAAGATGGCTTATGTCTATTTATCACACTGGAACATATTATTATAAACTACCTGCGCTCCGCGGTTTCACCCCCGTGGCTCCGCTCCTGTTAGTCTTAGGCCTTAGCGTGATGATATATAGCCTATAGCCTTCCTCGATGAATGGGCTATCTAACACCGAAAGAATTTTTCAAATAGGACCAGTAGTTTCTCAGATAATCGCGTTCAAACAAACAAACTCTTCAGCTTTATAATATTAGTAAGTATAGATAAATTGATGAAAACTACATTTTATTTTATTCATATTGATATTTTGGTGTTTGGGCTACTTTAGGCTACTACAACTGAAATTCGGCGATATTAGGCTACTTCGTGCATGAAAAACGGCGACATTAGGCCTTAGGGCCAGTTCTGTTGGCAACACTGCTGGCAACCCTACCGCGGTTGCTTGTTTGGTTAAATGTTTGCATTTTTTCTTGTTTCTTGAATGGTCGTTAGTTATTTCTTCAACAAATATAATATAAGGAGAGATGCGTGGCTTCTTGTAGTTTAACGTATTTTTTAGAATGTCTTCATCCAGTAATTTGTCACAATCTGCATATTCACCATCAGACCCAGAAACTCCTCAAGTAAGTACCGCATTTATATTAAACGATTTATGGATGCTTTTTATTATTATATATTGAAAATATTTGCAGAGTACCAGAATACAAAATTTTGACCAGTCTTTGAGTCATGGAAACCTGGGTCACAGTATAGAACAATCATTAAAAAGTGCACAAAAGGAAATTCATCAAAAAAGAATACAGTCATTGAGAAAAGAGCTAGAATACCTTAAAGCAACTGAATGGAAATTTGAATGTGATAAAGGTTTATCTCAATAAATAATAGAAAAGATTTTATGCCCAAAAGTAAAATAAAAAGACAATATGTGGTCTTACCTATCCCCAATTTTCAACTATTTCTTTAGTAAGGCAGATGATGATGAGGAAGACAACAGGGAGCAATTTTTGGTGGATGAGTTACTAGATTTGCAATGTCAGACAGAAAAAGAAGAATATCTTAATGAAAATCTTGAAACTGTAGTGGATATACCTAAAAATGCTGTGTGCTTCCAAAAAACAGGTTGAAATCAAACGCAATTTCATAAAAAATATTGAATTTATTAATTTTAATAAATAAATCTGATTGTTGATATTAATAAGATTTTACAATTTTAGGAATCATCACAGACTGTGGTGATAATTATGTTCTTATTGATGGAATGACATACTTTGATGTCTCATCATGCCCATACACTTTAAACGTCAATGATAAAGTGTTATACCTCTGTTACAAGGATACAAATGAAAAATTAGTTGTTATAAGAATTCTTGAAAATCAGGGTATATGTTGGGATGATGAAGATACATCGGAAGAGCAAAAATTTGATATCATCAACCATGTACTTGTGGGTCAAGTTCAATATAGGCAAGACCGACTTGTGTATATTGAAGGTGGAGATTTAGTATTTAACTTGGATGATGTGGAAGGAACTTTTATTCCAATTCAAGGAGATTGGTTGGAGATGCAGTGTAAAGTACAAAAGAATGAGGATAAGCCAACAGATATTAATATGAAACAGGTATTATTTTGAAGATGTTTTCATAATAATAAAAATTTATATGTATAAGTATGTGAAGTTTACTTTAATCCTTTTACTTACCTGCTTGAGGAAAGCATTGAACATTCTAAAAATTTAATATATAAATTGTAAGAAAATATTTGTATAAACAAATTAATTACCTACTACTTCCATTTACAGGTATTAGAAGTAGTATCTTTTAAGCCAGTTCGAAGTAAAATAAAATCAGCAGTAGTCACAGAATGGACGGGAAGTTATGGAACCCTTGATAGACAAATATACTTTAATAATAGTACTCTCATTGATGGGGTCATACCTCAAGTGGGAGATAAAGTAAGTACAATTTTGCTGATAATATTAATTTAGTTCCAATGGATTTGGATATCCATAAAAAAATCATAATATTCCCTAAATTTCATGTCATTGGCCTACAACAGTAAATTAAGACTTCTTTAAGTGCTCTTTAGATTTTCACCGTAAATGGTAACATTCAATTTGCATAGTTTTATTTTATTGTTTTAATTCATTTAAGTATTTTATTTAAAAAATAAAAATTTTCCAGGTAATGGTAGAAGCCATTGAAAGTACCCAAGGGAAAAATGCTTGGCGATCTATCAAAATGGTCACAATTGAAAGTAACAATAAACCTACAATTGAACCTCAGCAAAATGATGAAATACCTCAAAGTCTTAAAGTGGAACAAGAAAAGAATATTACAATGACCTATCCTATTAAATTTGATAAGGTAGACATTAATGAAACAGAGAAAATTATATTAAATATAACAAATAACAGCAGTAATACATACATTCTTAATAAATGGATTATACTCAGTAAAAAAAGGGACTCACAAGTTAATATCAAACCTTTTATAAGCCAACCAAAACCATTACACCCTTCAGATTCTATAAAATTAACTGTTACATGTCAACCAAAGTTTTTAGGTGAAACTAAAGAATGTTTAGTATTTCTCTTTAAAGGTTTTCAATTAAAGAGATTCATTGAAATAAATGTAGTTGATAAATTATATCCTCTCAATGATGATCAGGGACTGGAAATTTCCAGGAATTGTAAGAATACACAAATGTTGGAAAGAATGAGAATGGTGAGAAACAATAATGAGTCTTACATTCCAGGAGTAAAGAATTGTAAAACTCCCCATTTTGTAGTTGCTAAGATTGGCAATTATCCCATTCCAAACAAAATATGGTCTGTTGTTCTTGGAGATTCAGAACAAACTATATATTCAAATGATTATGATAAAATCATAACAAGAATTCAAACCCATTTACCTTGCTTGGTTCAAGATTTAAATATCCACAACTATACTGATAAATGGCATACATTACTATTTATGGAAGAAATTCAAGCTAATATAAATGTTAGGGTATATGACACTCCAAAGGCTTTTTTAATACGAAATGGTGAATATTTAGCACTTGAGGTAACTGGATTGTGTGAAAGAAGACCATCTTTGATTGTTGGTGACAAAGTTATTGTTAAAGATACTTGGGACCCAAATCAAAAGCAATATGAAGGATTCATCCATATGGTAAAAGGTGACTTAGTATTGTTTAAATTTGATAGCAGATTTCATGAGACATATGATGGAGGTGATGTTTCTGTTGCATTTCATTTAAATAGAACTGTTTATAGAAGAGCTCATCAAGCAATTAATACTGTTTTATCAAATCTGGGCCCTGATGTTTTATTTCCGTCAAAAATTGTTCAGAAACCTGAACAAGTAAGTAGTGAAAAGCTTCAGAATATTCAGTGGTATAATAAAAAATTAAACAATGGCCAGAAAAATACTATTCTCAACATCCTTAAAGGCGAAAGTCGTCCATTACCATATGTCATATTTGGACCTCCAGGAACTGGAAAGACAGTGACAGTTGTCGAAACAATTTTGCAAATTTTGACTAACATTCCCGAAAGTAGAATTTTAGTTGCAACACCATCAAATAGTGCATCGAACTTGATTACTGAAAGGCTCATTCAATATAGACATGTTTTCTCAAGTTCTATTGTGCGCCTTATAGCAAGCTATTTAGTAGATTCTGAAAATATATCAGATGAAATAAAACCATACTGTGCAACACTGGATATAGCTAGAGAAGGTACCTCTATGTCTAAGCATATGGTTAAAGATGGTATGAATTTAAATTGCCAGAAATCTTTTATAGGAAGACACAGAGTTACAATAGCTACATGCAATTGTGTAGGTAGTCTGTATTATATGGGCTTTCCCAAAGGACATTTTTCCCATATTATTATTGATGAAGCAGGTCAAGCCAATGAACCAGAAATAATGATACCTATGAGCTTTACTGATAAAGAAAATGGACAAATTGTACTTGCTGGTGACCCAATGCAACTCGGACCTGTGGTTATGTCCAAATATTGTAAGGAATTTGGGATGGATGTATCATATTTGTGTAGGCTTCTTGAAACATATCCATATCAAAAAGACTTTGATTCCTACAAAGATGGTTTTGATGCTAGATTAGTGACAAGATTGAGTGAAAATTATAGGTCATTAGAAGAAGTCTTGTCTCTTCCAAGTAAAATGTTTTATGATGACTCTCTGGTAACAAAATTTGATAAGGATGCTCCCTGGATACCTAGAATCATAGATGCAACTTCTGATATTTTCAATATAACAGAAGACAAAACTGGAGGCATATTTGTTTATGGTATCAAGGGTCAGAATGCAAGAGCAGAAGATAGTCCTTCTTGGTATAATCCCCAAGAGGCATCCATGGTTGCTCTGACAACATGCAAACTATATAAGAATAATGTGACACCAGAGGAAATTGGTATCATTACACCTTATATTGCTCAGGTAAATATGGAATTCATTTTTATATGAATAAATAAACTCTAATATAATTTTAGGTAAACCTTATTGAAAATAATTAATGTTGATGATTTTGTTACAGATAAAATACTTAAGACTTGTTTTTGATGCCATGGGTCTTCCGCAACCAAAAATTGGTACAGTTGAGGAATTTCAAGGACAAGAAAGACCAATTATCCTTATCAGTACAGTAAGATCTGCAGAATCTCTCATAAAAGATGATGTCAAACATGTGCTGGGATTCATACAAAATCCGAAAAGAGTTAATGTAGCAATAACAAGAGCCCAAATATCACTGATCTTATTTTGTAATCCAATACTACTTTGTACAGATCCACTATGGAATGCTATAATAACTCATGCTGTGAAAAATAATAAGTACATGGGTTGCTATTTACCATTTCAGTTATAGCTAAGATAAATTTATTTTATATGTAATAAAAAAATAAACTTATTTACTTTGTTTTATTTAAATTGACAATTTTAAAATTTAAATGATTCAGCATAATCAGAAATGTTGGAGCATTGAACTGATATTAGCCCTCCCCTGAGTATATATATGTTCTGTGTATTAGCCTTGGCTGTATAATATCATCGTCGTAATCCTGAGATCTCGGGGATGATGGTGAGACGTTCTTGTCAGAGAGAGACATTTAATTTTCTAAAATTGTGTTTTAAACAAAAACAAAATGCATGTTGCATAAAAAATGGCTTCAGCTAGTTGCCTTCATAATTAAAATTATACATTTATCAATCAAGCCATAATGTGTGTAGTGAATATTGAGTAATGAAAGTAGTATTGTGATGTTTTTACTGTTCTGTGATTGTGATCATTGGTGATCAGTGATGTAATCTGTGGATGTAATGCAGTGAAGGGACTTTAACAGATTTATTTTATTGTTTAATAAAATTCTGAAACATGGTCTGGATAATATTTTGTTCTAACGTCCTCTAAATTCTAAATAATACATTTTTGGAGAACAATATATTTTTAAAATACTAATCGAGCAGCTTCTGCTGCGCCATATTAACATGTTTAGTAACAATATTTTATCTGTGGTATACAGATCAAAACTTTTGATTCAAAAGTGACAGAAGAACCAAGTCAGAAAATAAATAAATACGGAAACGTCACACGTTACGGATCGTATGTTGCGGTTTTAGATTTAGTTTTGTAAATTCTTATTTACATATTAATATCATGGTTATTTGAATAAATAATTACATTTTTTGTATTCCTTTATCTTTATTATAATATTTAACGGTGATCACCATTATGGAGTCAAACGGTGTTGTACTGTGTGATAATCTAATAAAATGGTTACAAACGCTAAATCTCACTGCTAAACATGGAAATCCTCTAGGTAAGTTTAATGTTTTATCTTAATTTTATCCGTCGATGATGTATATTTGATTATTTATTGCGATATTCATAAAGAAAAGGACTAATTATGTTGTCATTATTCACTTAACATTGTCAATTAGATTGAGAAAGTAACAGTGATCTTAGTGAATTCAATGTCAATCTGTTTTTTCTAAATGTTGTTATTTGTGAACTAAGTAAAGGCCTGCTAATTGTTGTTTTCTTTGCAGAACTATCTGATGGTGTTGCAATAGCAGAAGCTCTAAGCCAGATTGCACCTGAATATTTCACACCCAATTGGAATTCAAAAATAAAAACGGATGTGGGTCAAAACTGGCGCTTGAAAGTCAGCAATTTAAAGAAAATATTAGAGGGAGTTGTTGGTATGTTAATTGTGATAAAGACACTTGATATGTATTAAATAATAATGATTTGATGGTTGGGTAATATGTCTAATATGTCTAATTATGTGAAAATAAGGTAAAGATCCAGCATGAACATATTTTACTGAATGCAAAATAGTTTTTACCTTTGTAAAATTTTCAAATGTAACATTTTATGGTCGCTATTGCTCCATGAGACTGAAAATTATATTTTAATTTAATTTATCTGTCTTAAAAATGAATATTTAAAATTTTTATTTGTAGTTATTGATTGGATATGAATAATACAATATGTTATCATTGCATTAAAGTATGCCGTAAACATTAAATATATGCAACAGTCAACATAGAGTTTTTATACTATTTATTGTGAAACCAATATAAAATAATGGATCTAATGGATATATAATAATTAAAAAGTAATGGATCTTTGTAGGATTATTTGTCATTTCTCAAGAAGTGTATTAAATAGTTATTTTTCTAGTAATAACTGCAGGGCTCTAGGTTTGAACTATAATAATTATTCAACAGGATACATATTAAAATACTTCCCACTTGCTTTACAACAATCGCTTTAAAAGCAAAAAGCACAAAGCTTTAAAAGATATTAGACTTGCTGCTTGTTGTGAAGTTATCATATACCTAGTTGTCACATTAGATGTGCGGCTTTGCATTGTTTGAACCAAATTTTTTAAGTTATTAGAAATGGACACAAAAAGATTTGTATTTTGTTTAACTTACAAACAGTATTATACTCCTTATATTTTTAACACTATTGCATGTATAATATTTGCAAAGGAAAAGATTTGTACATCCAAAAACACCTGAATCGGAATTTTAACAGTTTACCTTACCAAATATTTTCTTTAGCTACATTGTAACCACATTGTAAGTGTTTATGCTTTATAAGGAGAATCACCCACTTATTATAATTTGATGACATCGTTAATGAATTCTCTGTAGACGCAATTTCCTGATTGTGAGACTGTTTGGACATAGAATAAATCAGTTACACAACTATCTAAATTGACAGACACAAATTAAATTAATTTAATAATTTTAAAAGGACTTCCCGCATTCGCTCGAACTTGAATAGATATGAGATTATGTAAATGTATTTTTTTGTATTAAAATAATGAAAGTGACTGTTATTTTTGTATACCAATGTGGTATTAAAGATCTTAGGATAAAATTTAATTTAAAATTAATTCAAATTAGTACTACCACACAAAATATACATATAGATTTTATAATAATTTGTTTTTGTTTTAGATTACCATCAAGATATTCTTAATTTAAGTCTGCAAGAGTTCTCAAGGCCTGACGTCATCAACATTGCTGAACATGCTGATCCAGGAGATATGGGAAGGCTGCTACAGCTAGTACTTAGTAAGTGTTCAATGCTTTTATTGCAAAATGTTGGTTTGAAATAACATACTATACTTGATTAATAAGTAGTAAGAAAAAAACACTTGAGAGGTGTCAAGGGACACCCGGATGGAACGAATTTCCTTTCTCTATGAGAGAGAGAGAGAGAGAGACATAGTAACACGCGCACGCCATACAAATATAGCAAAAAGCAACTTTTCGTCTTAATTGTTTCCGTCTAACCCCTTTCGCAACGCATGATAAGGAACTTCGTTCCAAAAATAAACATAATTAGATTAACAAAATATGCAAAATACAAATCATTGAATGCTTTCTTTGATTACACATCATGTCTGTTCAATATGTATTTGTAGAATAGACAAAAGAGATTATAGTTACCTAACAAATTGAAAATTAAACCTCAAGGTTGAGAAACCTTATAAAATGTAAAGTATTCTTCCAAATATATTAGAAATTTTCTTTGAGATTTACTAATGTTTGTGTCTAGTACTGAAAGGTGGTCCATAAATGTATGGTCCTTTAATTTTTGCACTTTTTCTACTTGCCTTCACTATAGGATTAAATTTATCTTCTGTTTCTTATGAATTGTGCATGGCAGATATCACAAAGAAGAAAAAAAATATGAATGATCATGTTCTGGGGCCAAATGTTTAAAATAAGATAATTTTATGAGATATTTCCCAATACAACATTAGTATATTGAATATTCTATTGAATAGAAGGTAGTATTATTAGTATTGTAATAAGTACGAACAGAATACAAGAACAAAGAACACACTTTAACCGGGTTGTGTAATTCAAAGAAATATAAGTTGTTAAATATGATTGTGCGGCTATAATATCTAGCCTACAACTGTTGTGTGGCTTCCCTTAAGGAGAACACTAAATGTACGTAAGTAAATCTAGCATGAAAACATTGACTTTAATATTGGTTTACTTTATAAGTGAAAAATAATGTTGTGTTTTAAATTTAGACTTGTTATTTAAAAACACTACTTTATATATTTCGGCATAATTTAAAAATTATTCCTCATGAATTTCATGATAAGTTATTTCCATCATAATGATGTTCTCTATTAAATGTGAGGCCATTTTGCGTGACGTCAAGTATGGTGCAGTTAAATATTATACATAGAAATTCATAATTATAGAAATTTAGAAAGTAGGTAATAATCTATTTGCATATTAATTTTCGGTCAAATCGATTTCCTGTTATTTGGCAGTAGAATCTTAAAAGTAGAAGCCAAAATCGTCGCAAATTTTATTTAACAAAAAAAATTTTTTATGCAGTTTATTTTTTGTATTTTTTGCTTTATGCCTAACATTAAAGTTTAAAGAAGTGACGAAATTCCTGACTACATCTTTCTCCCATGTGATGACCGCCTTCTCTGCCCATCTTTTTTTAAATTTATGAGTGGCTCTCTAAAAAATAATTAATTTTACAAGTATTTTTCTTAATGTAAAATATTTAATAATTGCAAGTACCTAGTTAACACGTGTACTTATTACTGATACTTGCTTAAAACTTTGTAATAATGGAATTTTAATATTTTAAATTATTAAGTTCCTATTCTAATTATGACCATTTATTAAAACAACGCTAAATTTTTTTATGTGTGGAAAAGGTACTTATTTAATTATGAAAGCTATTCTTGTGAATATGCAATTTAATTGCGAAATTAAAGTTTAAACTTGCCAAGGTCTGTTTTATTGAGCATATCTCAATTAAATATCGAGCGCAACAGTGTGTCAGACTAATTGTATTATATTGGAAATTTTCATACTTCATATCAATGTTATCACTTACTTATGCGAAATAAATTTTACATCTTACATTAACTGTAACGCCATACCATCAAATTTGACGTGAAGAGCGGAGGCAATGATTAAAGAGATGATGGTTAGGCAGCAGTGTTGTTGTTGTGTATATTGGGAGGATAAATTAATAATTGGAGGCACGAACATCTTAAAAGTATAAATTGCTTAACTCGTTATTGATTTCGTTATAATGAATATTAATTGAATATAATTTCCCATTCAAAAATAGTAGTGTACGATTTAATTGCAGTAAGGAATCTCGGTGTTTGACCTCACCAAACTATTCATATCCAGGAACTTTAATGTTTACTTGAACAAAAACAAGATATAATGCAGCGTATTGACTATAATTATATCTTTATCAGGCTGTGCAGTCAACTGCATCAAAAAAGAGGAGTACATCACGCGAATTATGGAGCTAGAGCTGTCTTGCCAGCGATGTATAATGCAAGCGATACAGGTATGCTGTCTTGTAATTATGTATAACGTAAACACTTATTAATAAAATACATACTGGTAATTATTTTAACGTTTTTGCCGTTAATTGGATTAATTGGAGATTAGACGCCTTATGTAACCAACGCTACTTACCGGCTTGAAAACACGAACATGTAAAATCTTTTTATTCAACTTACGTATTAGGTATTTACAGATTCCATGAGGTCGATCCATATCAACTTTCCATAAATAGCATTTAGAATAGCATAAGTATAATTAAAAATTTTGAAAGTTGTAAACATGACTTAGTTTAAGATTTCTAAGTCTAGATTCTGTCAGATGCTCCACATAGCGAGCTGTAGGCGCTAGCGCCTGAAATTAAATTATTACTTTACGTAATACAATTGTAAACAGGGCGTAAATGATTGTTATAAATTATCGCAATAAGAGAATTAGCAAATCTTGCTCAAGTGCACTTTCAAAGGTGCATGCTTGTAAGCCGCCGCTGGTAGTATGCATGTTTAGCCGTTTAGATAGTTAGATACGCATTCCTAATGTCCTTGTAACACGAATTGTTGCAGAGTATGTAATGTAGTTAGTTAATATCGGACACTTGCGGATGTAAGACTGTTAACATGTGCAGCGTATACGCGGTGTTTAGTAAATAAATAATATTCCTTCAGTGCGCGGTCCGTGTGTGGATATTTGGCGCGAAAGTTGTGATGTAACGAGTGCACATGTATATCGTCTTTATTTGTGACATCTTGCAAATAAATGGACGTTTTTAGTTCGATGTGTCTTGTTTATAATGAATTTGCATTTATTTTATGAATTGTTTGGAAATAAATGTTAAATGGAATATAATCTGATATATCAAAGGCCGTGTTAAGGAAGTGAGTGTTTGTTTTGGAAAGGAATTGGAAAACATCACGTTGGGCCAAAACCGCGGGAGCTTGCATTTGGATGGACCCGCACCGGATCAGGCGGATGTGGACATGAAAGAGGCCCTCGCACAGAGATGTCACGAGCTTGATGCGCAAGTAAGTCATTTTTAATTGTTTATTTCTTATTATTATTGACCATTCGTTGCAAATCGAAAATGAGACGCGTATGGTTATTTTTTTTTGGCAAAGATCCTAAAATATCAGTTGGATTCCCGTCCATGCATAGTGCCAGAACAAGGGTATTGATAACCTAGACTAGGTTATTATTATTATACCCTTATTCGGGCCCTCCAGTCCAGATTCATGAGGGAATTCGATCTTTGAAATTCGATCTTCTAAAAATTTCCGTTTATATTTTATTCCTGTCTTAAGACACAGTAAAGAATATCATTACCAAATTTCATCACATTTTAGGGCTTAACAGAAATGAACTATGACCTAAACTATATGATCTAAAGAGGGTACCTTCATTTGTTGTACTTTCAGTTTCATGTGTTTATATTCGTACGGAAAGCTACTAGGATCAATACAGCAGGACTCATACAAGGCCCATAAAAACAATCTGCAATAGTTATTGTCCTCATCTCCTGTAGATGATTCGCTAATTTTCCCACACAACGTGACCTAATTTGCGTAGGAACATGTCATACTCCTACTAGTTCCTGTATTTTATTTATTTTATTATGATTGTTACACTTTCAAACATATTTTTGATGGGTATTATTTCAAAACAAACATAAGTATACTCCAGCTTGTATTAAGTGGTTAATTGTAAATTCCCATTCACTTATTTCATTGGAGCTATATAAATGACTAGGTATACAAATTGAACTAAAAGAACTAATTGAGTTAGTTAAGTACAGTTTTGTTTTAAAAAAAAAGTAGAGCATGAAATAATGGCCAAATACCCATCTAGAAATTTTGAGTCACGTAACTAAAATATTTCCTACGAAAATATTTATATGTATTTAATTTTATAATTATAAACTTTCGCTCTCTAAACATTAAATAATACATTTACACAGATGATTAACCATATATCGATTAATTATTCGTTGAATTAAAAGGTGATTGTTCGCGTAAATATATTTGTTAGAAGATAATAATCACTGTATATTCTGAGGAGTTTTTTTTTTATTATTAGTATTTCGTCAAAATCAGAACAAATCAGTTTGTCACCGGTTATCAAAAATCGGCACGGTCTATTTTGAAACTCATTTCTGTCATTTATAAGGTTCAATTACACTATACAGTATCACAGCAGTACCTATGCAGTCTTTAAATCATTTCACTTATTAGTTCAGTAATGTATGGACTCCGTCTAGGACTTTATATAAAACCATTTGAAATAATAAAAAGAGTTAGCTTTGTATTTGAAAACATTCATTTTAAAGCGTACCTATTTAACTTTTCCGTATATCGCATAAATTGAGTTCACATACCAAGAGTTGCGGGTAAGTTTCGACATATCCTTAAATAATTTCATATACTCTTAACCAGTTATATTATGAAAGCAAATCTATTTGGCTAATTCGGTTCATAATATAACTGTCTAATAGCCGAGTCTATGTTTTGCTTTATTTATAAGCAATAGGATAACCTGTAAGAGCTACAATTTATGGGTTCATACATTTAGTATCAAACCTCATTGATTTCGTCTTCTTTTTGAAAGTTGTAGTGATGTAAATTTGAGTCAGTTTGATATTGAATCAAGCAAGATAGGGTAGGGCAGAAGCTTTAATTAATATTAGTGATTATTTTTTCGTAACATAACTGCAGATGGGCAATTCCTACAATGTTTTAAAGCCTATGGCATCTTAGCTTTCACGAATCTTTCACGATCGTTCTCGTTTCCGCTAAAATTATTACTTAAAAGTAATCTCAGTTACATCCGATCAAGCGACGTTCTAATCCGGTCAAATTAAGCTTGAAAATAGTATTGAAATAAGGATAAT
>CAJQZM010034495.1:0-27990 GCA_907164665.1 Colias nastes
AGGCATATAAACAACACAGATAGAAAGCTTTTTTACTATCTGACCAATAATGTTATTTTGTTTTATAAATATAAAAACAATTAACAGCTGACGCGCGAATTCCGTAGGTATTTCATAATATTTAAAAAATAAATAAAAAATAAAAATCATTTATTGATCAATTTGTGGGTTAGGTACAAACATGTAACATTTGGACCCCAAACCCCAAACAGGCTGTATTTTGGGGTCCACCTTCCTTAATGACACAATAATAACAAAACTATAGCATAATATTAACACGACGTATAGATACTGGAAATAAAACTGATTTGTCATATCATTATGTTTTTTTTTTACAGACCCACATGTTAATAATAATGCATGTATAATATTGAAGTTAAGTCTCCTTCTACTCTAAAAATACTAAAATACAAAGGTAAATAATTATGTTGATTGTAGGTAATAAAATACGAAGATATGCCTTTGGAATCATGAGTAAAAAATGTCTTCAAAAGTAGGGTGAAAATGGCCACTGCCTTTACTAAGTACCTAAATAAATAATTAAAACGATAATAGTATGAAGAGAAAATATTTTATTTCTAAGGAGAAACTCGAATATACATAATATTATAACCTATCTATACTAATGTTATAAAGCTGAATAGTTTGATTGTTTGTTTGAACGCGCTAATCTCAGGAAATACTGGTCCGATTTGAAAAATTCTTTCGGTGTTAGATTGCATTTATCGAGGAAGGCTATAGGCTATAATATTATTATGATATCATCACGCTAAGAGCAACAGGAGCGGAGCAAGGCGGGTAACAGCTAGTGTTGAAATAATGTAGCTTTATGATGATGAAATTTCGAAATCCACTTTGAAGACAGGCGATATTTTCCCTGTTTTTATCCCGGTTCTTCCGGGTTCAACCCGGAAGACGGGTAATAAATTATAGAGAATGTGCGTGATTTATTTCCATTTTTACGAACGATGAAACCAAATAAGAATGCATTTAGTCTATAAAAATGGGTTTATCGGATAAAATGACACATATTCACAAACATTCACATAATATTACCTACCTATTTTAGGGTTTAAAAAATTACTTAGTCCCAGTTATTCGATTAAACAAATTGATAGTGTTGATAAAATGATTGTTGAACCAGCTAATCTTAGGAACTACGAATCTGATTTGAAAAATTATTTCAGTGTTAAACTAAAGCCCATTTATCGATAAAGGCTATAGGCTAAAATATCATTATGCTAAGACCAATAAGAACGGAGCAATGCGGGTAAAACCGCGGAGTACAACTAGTCAAATTTATTATTGTGTATGTAGATTGTAGATATTAAGATTTATACGAAGGCCCCCTTATTTCTCAACAAACTGTAAAATGCTTTCATAAACTCCTAACTTTTCCGAAGGAATGGTAACTTTCTCGAAATTCTTTGAAGACTGTTCAACAGTTCTACTTTAAAATTTATTTCATAATACAATTTCTACTGTAAGACCGTTTCAATGGAATTTTATTTTAAAGGAATTTCTTTGAAAAACTAGACTACTAAACTAACGACTACCTATAGACAATTCGTTTTATGCTTGATAAAATATGTAGTCAGCCGTTTTCGAGTTATGCGCTTACCAACACATTTTGCGATTCTTTTTATATTATGGACTAGCGGTCCGCCCCGGCTTCGCCCGTGGTACCTACATGTTTAAATGTTTTTTTTCATAAGAACCATCCTCGTACTTACAAGGAATATATTCCGCAGCGTACGCGATGACAGAATTTTTTACACCTTGGGTTACATTATTGCATTTTTGGTAAGGATCTCTAATTTTTTTAAAATGCAATATAGCCTATGTTGCTCAGTGAAGATGCAGCTTTCTAATGGTGAAAGAATTTTTGAAATCGGTCCAGTAGTTTATGCGTGAAAAGTGAAAACCATACATACATACATACATACAATATAATTACAAACCTTTCCTCTTTATAATATTAAGTATAGATAAGATCTACTAAATAATCTGCATACGAAGAAAAGGCTCTTGTATAAAATAAGACTTTATTTTTATCTGAATTCTGAAAATATAATATTCTAACCAAAACAAGAGCCATAAAGCAAAATCACAATTTTGTACCCACATTGGACAAAACATTAAAATGGGCCAATACAAATAAAGCCTGGATTACGCGAGAGGCAATTTCGTTGGAACCATTCGATGCGTGTTTGGAATTTCATTATTATTGACCATACATGTTCGTTATTTTCTGCTTTAAATCAAAATGTTTTTATAGTCAAATTACATTTTATTTTCTGATTATTATCAGCCTATGTTTGCCTAACATCAGCCAATATTTTACTGCCTATGTTTTTTTCTTTCATAGTTTAATTTATCTATACTAGTCTATATCTATACTTCTATACTATCTTCTATACTAATATTATAAAGAGGAAAGGTTTGTAATTATGTATGTATGTATGGTTTTCACGCATAAACTACTGGACTGATTTCAAAAATTCTTTCACCATTAGCTGCATCTTCACTGAGCAACGTAGGCTACATTGCATTTTCAAAAAAATTAGAGATCCTTACCAAAAATGCAATAATGTAACCCAAGGTGTAAAAAAATCCTTTATAAAAATTCTGTCATCGCGTGCGCTGCGGAATCTATTCCTTGAAGTACCTACGAGGATGGTTCTTATGAAAAAAAACGTAAACATGTAGGTACCACGGGCGAAGCCGGGGCGGACCGCTAGTAGGTTAATAAGTTGACATATTTACTTTATTTGTATTATATTACTAGCGGTCCACCGCGGCTTCACCCGTGGTACATGTTTACGTTTTCTCTCCATAAGAACCATCCTCGTACTTCAAGGAATATTATAAAAAAAGAATCAACGATATCTGTTCGATCTCGAACTTTGCGCTTAGCAATAAAATGTAGCGTTTTATATTATAGATGTTGTTGTGATATTCATATGGAACTAATCAAACGAATTAATAATTGTTTATTAATTTCTTAGCTATTTTAGGCATACAATTATTGTATGTGATAGCCATACCTATCAATTCACGTAATTACACACATAAGATAAACTTTCAATAAAACAAATATATCTCTACAACAATTTATTAACAACAACACACAACTAGTATACATAATTATACGCTGGCAATGGCATCAAGTTCTCAACCGGGTAGCCTGGCAGATCGCAAGGTCCTGGCAACGTGCTGCTCAATAAGTTGCTCACGACAAGCAACTGCAAGGCATTAGCAAGGCTATTGGCAACGCTGCTGTCTTGGATAACTGTGGGGTAGCCGATTTCGGGGATAAGACCTGGCATGAGTGGAGCAGCGGCTGCCAGAGGCGCGCAGGCTGGCAGGATTGGAGCAGGGGGTGCCAGTAAGGGTAATTGGGGATTGAAGTATTGGTTTGGAACGATAGTTTCAACCACGTTAGGCGCACAGCTGTTCACAACACGGTTTACGCATTGTGAGTAGGCGGTCTGTAAAAAAATATATATGAGAATGATTTAATAAGAGTCGATGGTTGTTAATTTAGATATGTATGAAGGAAACTTTTTTAAATTGACTATTGTTTATTTGATTATTGATTAGTATTAGTACAAGACAAGTACAAGAAACAAGTATAAATTTTATGATATAAACTAAATTTGCACTCGCGGTTTCGCCCGCGTTTTCAAAGAAAAACCCGCATAGTTCCCGTTCCTGTGAAATTACCGGGATAAAAAGCCTTTGTGTTATTCTGGGTCTTCAGCTACCTACATACAAAATTTCATTGTAATCGTTTCAGTAGTATTTGCGTAGAACCAACTTTCGCATTTATATCTAATATTAGTAGGATGATCGATTTTGTTATAACTTTGACAAAATCATGGAAATAATTGTAAACATTTAGAAATAATAACAATCATCAAATATTTTATAGATAGTTTAAAACACATTCAAATTACCTGAATTACAATTGCTTGTAAAGCAACAAATAAAAATCTGGACACCATTTTGATTTAGAAGTTTAAAAAAACTTTTCGTATGCGTAAAAGTTTCATAAATATGCGTAGACTGAATTGAAGTGTGTTATTTTTTAGTTTTATATAACTATTTTGCACAATGTATCAATAAGATTGTTTGATAAAAAATTATATAGAAATTGTGAAATTATTATCATTTTGACATAATACAATGTAACAAAGGTCTGTAATAATGAATATTATCAAAACAAGGCATAATTTTGATAACGAATTTCCTGGTTGTTTCATAATTAATTTACAAGAAAACAATACTAAAGAGGTAAAAATTTAATGAGTACTTTTTTGGTATTTGATTGTAATATTTTGTTTTGAATCTCGATATAGTTAAATTATAATAATAATAATTACTTTTTTTATTTTTTATTTTAGATAGAGAAGCGCATTGACCACAATCTCGCCTGATGGAAAGCTAAGATGCGGTCTAAGATGGTACGCGCTTCCCTAGTAGGTACCGGTTCACTCTTTGCTTGAAGACCCCCATAACAAACAATATGCAGTCTAATTCCCCCGACGAGTACAAACTCGTCGGGGGAATTAGACTGCTTCGGGGCAGATGTAGTTATGTCTTGTTTTTGAAGTGAAACTTCTTTAGGGACGATGAGAGTAAAATTTCAAGGTTGCGGTTGGCAATGCTATCACATCATGTAGCAAGGCGACGATTTTGGTATCTTTGAATCGTGCCAAAGAAGTTTCACTTCTGACACGCTATTTTTTTAATTTGAAAACAAAAATGAAGCTGTAGATGCCTACAAAATATGTACCTATATATAAGACATGGGTACTATTAAATGGAGTTTTATAGGTATTTTTAGGTATTAGTTACGTATGAAATATGAAAACTAGAAAATACAAAATTTTTTATTGAGTACTTTTATTTATTTTGCGTATTTTTGTTTAAATACTCGGTTTCGCATTAAAAATATATTACGAAAAAATTTCAACAGAAAAGCAATCGTAAGTAATCGATTACCCACTGACTTCATTTTGATTTCAAAAAACGCGATAAAATAAATAATTGTTTTAATTTATTTCATTTAGTCACGAAATACAGTGAAGATGGGGGTGTTATTTGTATTATTTTTATTTATTTGTGTTAGAGAAGTGAGTACCTATTTTATGTTCCTATCTATTTTATTTAAATTCTGAATGAAGTTCTGAAAATAGTTATCACGTCGAAACAGCTGAACTGATTTTGATGAGTTTTAGAAAAGTGATAGATTTAATTCTGAAGGACATAAGATAAGAAAAAGCCTTTAATATGTTCGATTATATCAAGAGTTCCTAAAATATAAGTAGAGTCATGTCTGTTATAATATTGCCTTCACCCAAAATTACAATAATCTATTCTTCGTTGCAAAGTGAATAAAGTACTGCGATATGCAAAGTTTTCGCATTTATAATATCAGCACAAATGATGCAATGATAATATTGCAATGTTATATCTAATATGTGAAATTTTTAGAAACTAGCGGTCCGCCCCGGCTTTGCCCGTGGTACATATTTCGCAATAAAAGGTAGCCTATGTTCTTTCTCAGGGTCTAAAGATTATCTGTGCCAAATTTCATCAAAATCGGTCCAGTAGTTTATGCGTGAAAACCATACATACATACATAATTACAAACCTTTCCTCTTTATAATATTAGTATAGATTACAGCAAATTTTGTTCTTCATATATTTATCTTTTTTTAATGCGATTAAAATATTTGAGTTAAAAAAAACGCCGTTTTTTTCTTATTTTAATTAACATCAAACAATAAAATTAACGAATAATACAAAAGTATCCTAATTATGAAGTAATAATTAAATCAATACCTGTGACTAATGCTGTTCGTATTCCTCATATAGAGTTCAAAATTAAATATGTAAGTCACTCTGTATTATGCAGAGAAACATCTAGATTAATATAAATGTCTTTTGTTTCAGCACATAGCAATAAACACCAATGAAAACGTATCACTTAAACCAGTTCTAAATCAACAAATACAAGATGCTTCGGCTTTATCTCTTCGTTATTCAGCCACAGAATATAATATAATTCCTTCTCATCAAAATGTATTATTTACAATAACTCCTAAAGCATCCACAAATAATGTACCTGTACAACCAAGCTGTAATACAAATCCAACATTATCAAAAACAACTGATGGTCAAAGAAATTCTGTACCTATTGCATACCAAAATTGCTTAGCAGCTTCTTCAATGCGGGGACCAGTAGAACAATCAGTATGTTTTCAAAATAACCCTGAAATTTGTAAAGAAACAAATACAGTAAATAATTACGCTCCAACAGGATGTTTTTCTATCGACAATGCAATGTATCCTATTTACATGAAGGAGGATTTAAATAACATAAGAGATGGTCCTTGTTCCAAGTATTTACCACGGCCATCTTTACATATTTATAATTCACCGAATGCAGCTGGATTATCATATTCAACTTTAGATATTAATCAAATAGACAAAGATATTAATCAAAGTATGAACGCATTTTACAAGGAAATCATGGAAAATAATGTGAGATATGGTTCACAAGATATTCAAAATGAAAAATGTTGTGAAAATCAGGTAATACAGCAATCAACACAGAAAACAGAATCAGAGCGTAAACCTACAACAAAGTCAAATATTTCACCTGAAAATGCACAGTCATTAAACAGAAATAATATTGATAAAACCTTCTTAACAAATCCGCATACAAGAGAATGTGATACTTTAATACCCAAAATAACACCAAGTATAAATAATTATAATGGTCAGTTTATATCTGAGGCTTCCTGTCCATTTATAATTACAGAGAACAATAGAAATAAAGATACTGTAAGATCTGAAAATATAAAAGAAGTAAATAATAATTATCAAGCCTTGCAAAGAAATGCATACAATTCAGCATATAGTATGTGTAGCTCAAATACACTTACGAATAATCGGGATCTGCTTAATTTACCCAATAATCAAGTACTGGAAACATGTCATCTATTTGATACAGTTAAAGAATCGATTACCGAACCTGGCTGCAAAAGAAATCATGAACCAACTCAAACTATGCAATCGAGTAATCTACAAGATCAAAGTAATGTTCAACGTAATTTAAATAACCCTATTAGTGGTGGCCTAGAAACTCCTCTCAAAAATAAAGTAAGTAATTCACAAAAATATAAAACAATTGATAATTTTGAGAAGCATGTGATCGATAAAATGCCTTGTTATAGTGAACCTCGGCTCTCGGAAGAACAATCTCAAAATCCCTATAAAGGAGTAGTATCTAATACATATAATTTACCAAATAACCAACAATGTAACCTGATTGCATATGAAAAGAAATTAAATAACGAAAACAATAGAATATACGATGCACCAAAACTATCCACAGGTAAGATAGATTCCGAAAATCTAAATATTTCAAGAAACAACCAACAACCAAATATGGAATTAAGTATGAGCAATGAAGACTTACAAAAACAAATTAATAAAATAAAACAACGTTATATTTTAGCGCAATCACCAATTCAATCATGCACGGAAAATAAACAAAAATCCGAAAGAGTAATTGATGAAAATAAGTTAACAGAATTCAGTAAATTCATCGACATAACAAGTGCAAATTCTGCGCAAGTTAATCAATGTTATGCCAAAGAGAACAAAAATCTAACTTCATCTATACGGCGTTCTTCTAATTATCTTCCAACACTGAATAATAAAACAAATTACACGCTCACTACTAATTCTGCATTGAATGAATTAAAAAACAGTTTGGATTGGTTGCCAAATTATATGAAGCTAATGAATTATAATAATGTTCCTCTTTCTATACAAGAATATACAGAAAGAGGTAACAAACAATTTTCATTTCAAGATATGAAAGCAATTAATGATGAAGATAATAATGCAAATCCGAATCAATTCTTTACAAGAATTGACAAGGAGCCTTCGGTTATTAATCAAGCTTCAAACACATTACAAAATTATGATAATTATACACCAAATAACTATAAGAAAGAACCATTAAACCTCATTCAAGAATCAAGTCAGAAAAACTATATATTACCTACATCTACAAGAACAATCAACGAAGATAATCAAAGTTATAATTTGAATCAAAATATCTGTGAAATCAAAGCAAACCCTGAACAAGAAGCAAGAGGTATTTTCACCAATTTACCAAAAGAGTTCAATTTAAACAACAACTATATAAGACGAGACGTGCCGTTAGTGCCTGCTTTAACATCGGAACCAATAAATATTTACGCTAATTATCTTATATCTAACAAAATCACACAAGAACTTCATACTAATAATCCAAGTAAAGCTGTAAACACACAAGGAAGTACTACACAAAATGCTCCACGCAATTTAAACCCTACCTACAATGCAAACATTGTCAACTCTATTCAAAACAATGATGACCATTATCCAGTTTTAAGTGTACCACAGTATCAAATCATCGAACAAAAACCTAAGGCTTCTCCAATAACCATACATCCAAGACCAATACAACCGACTGTAATTCAAAGGCCTGGGCTATCTACAGATTCAGCTAAGCCAATAATACCTGAACAACCTCAAGTATATACCAGAGTGACGAATAGTGTTTATGGTTCACAATTCCACAATCCAGAACGGAATTTATTATGTGAAGAGGTAAAAACTATGAAAGGCAATTCATATTCTTCAATAAACTCACATGAACTGAAGTATCCGAAGCCTTCAAATTTAATTGAATCTATTTTATCCAATACTCCAATAAGTAATGATGCTATAACGCCAAATTTATCTCCAAAATCATTTTCAAACAATCCAGTAATGTGCAATGAATCACCTAATAACAGATATTCATCTTTAATCAGTACTTCACTGAATAACATCGCATCTGTTTTATTTACGAATATGCTAACCTCATTAAAGAAGAAAATCATTGATAACAGTAATTCAATAGGAACATCCGAAAATTCTTCATCATCACCGCCATTATCTAATAGTAACTTAACTTTATTACCAGAATTATCTCAAGCTACTTTAGATGTACCTGTATTTTCAGTAATTCCACCATGTGTAGAATCACCACGATTATTACCAGATCCTTTTATTTTAGAAAACAATACTTCATCAATACCAAAGTCTGCATCAAAAACGAATAAAAGGAGTAAATCTAAGAATAAGTCAGTAGATAATTTTATTTCAACTATAACAATTAATGTGTTACCATCAGTTCAACAAACTTCTCATGAGATTGTTATACTTATATAATTTTGTTTAATATTATGTATTTAATTTAATAATTTAAAACTTAAGTATAAGTGTGAAAGCGTTTGTAAATAAAGAATTATTATGTTTAATGATATTGTATTATTTGATTTCCGTGAATATCCATCCGTCTAATAAATTACTAGTTGTGATCTGCGGTTATACCTGTATTGTTCCGCTCTAGCATGATGATAATATAATATCATAGTCTATGGCATACTTCGATAAAATATTTATTATCTAACAGTGAAATAATATTTCAAATGGGTGGTTCCTGAGATAAGCGCGTTCAAGCAAACAAACAAACAAACTCTTCAACTTTATAATAATAGAACAGATAAAGATTTAGTTAAATTAATTATAAGTATGCCTATGAATTGTCATACAGGTATAAATAAAAATTAATTAGTAAGATTTCGAGCTTTGAATGAACAGTGTTTTTAAAAAAGTAAATTCCAATACATTTTAAATATAAAATAAACATTGTTTGCTTTTAATTCACTGCGTAGCAAAATACATTGTATACTCCTGAGTAAAGTAACTGAAGATGGGGTAAAATTCAATTTACTTCTATTTACAAGACCCGAATTGAATCTTGAAGAATGTAAACAACATTTCAGTCAAATGTAATTTACATCTATAATGGCTTGAATATAAGAATGTATTTTATATGACGTAGAAAATATTCCACAAATTTTGTTGATTTTCTTGTGAGAGTTAGAATACGATGAGTTGTATATTATGTTAAAATATATAATATAGCCGCCGCCTATGGCTTCGCCTGCGTAGTAAAGGAAAACCTGTATAACGCCTATCCTTTAGTAAATTTCATCCAAAACTGAACCGTCAGTAGTGAAGACGTGAAGAAAAGACAAACAGACAGTTTCGCATTAATAATATTAGATAGGATTGATATAAAAGCGTGTTAAAAAGACACATTTTTCATAAATTATAATATTTAATAATTAACACAGTAAAAACTAAAATTCTATAAATATCAAGTTACCCCTTTTAAGTCCACGATCGTGCAAAAACAACTGTAGCATCACTGTCTCTTGCAAGTTGTCTATGGCCTCCATCATGTTTGAAGTCATTTTCTGAAACAACTTTAACTTTTGCCTCTACTTCTCCCTGCTGACCATGTTTAACCACTTTCGAACGAGCATATACTGTTTCTACATCTTTTCTTTGATTTTCTATAGGTTTTTGCGTAGGTTTATTGTTTTCATGATTGTAATATGTGTGATACTCATTATTATTTTCGCGTATATTTACTCTTTTTGTCTCAAAACCAGGTTCAAGTAAAGCAGGCGGTGTTTGGAATTTAATATCTTCAAATACTGGTTTTAAATGAGCTTTTTTACTGTCTTTATCTGATGAATGAATGTCGTTGACTCTAACTCTATTGTCCGGATGTTTTATGGTATTATCATCGTGTGTTTTTTCGTACCTTCTTCTTTCTCTATTAAGTTCTTTCTCATCGTCCATGTTATAGAAATGCCTGTTGTGGAATAGATATAAGTCTTCTTCGTCGCTTGCGTATATTTTGTCTTTAGTAAAGTCGGGATAGTAGTCTATAATGTCATACATTATTGGTAATGTCTCTTCGGTGCTTACTTCAGGTAGATAATGAGTAGCTTCTAGAGAATGTGTAAATGTTTCTATGTTAGGTTTTGCTTTTAATTCACCTCTAATATGTTCTGTTGCAGGGCCATCTGATTCAAATTGAATAAATTTTGGAACTAATTCAACAGTGGTTATCTTAGATTTGTCGTTGCAATTTTTGGTGTCTTCGGGTTTCTTATTTTTTCTTTTTGGCTTTTTCTTACGTTTCTTGGTAGTGTGCGTTTGACTGTTAGTATCAACACTAGATTGTAAAAACTGTGGCATTTGGAACATTTGCTCAAAATTGTATGGTAAATTTGCAGTTGAAAAATCGAAGGAGTCAAAATGTTGATTTGGTGCAAATGAGTTTATGTAAGACATCCATTGTTTCATGAAATTATCTTGTGTTTTTGAAGACTTCTTCTTTGGCTGACTATTGTGAACGTTTTGGGCGGATTTGCGAATATTTAGGTTATCTAATTCAACGCCATCTTTGCCAATATCAAATGCATTTTGAGGTAAATTATTGTTACGTTTTATGTCTTCTACTTTATCCTTCTTTAAAGGTGATCTTTGCAACTGAACCTCAGCATTGACTTGTCTTTCTTGTTTTACGTTTTGTTCATTTTTATTTACTTTACAAACGCTTTCTTCTCTACCTTGGTTTCTAATTTCATTCTCTTTTTAGGGTTCCGTAGCCAAAATGGCAAAAACGGAACCCTTATAGTTTCGTCATGTCCGTCTGTCCGTCTGTCCGTCTGTCCGTCTGTCACAGCCGATTTACTCGGAAACTATAAGTACTACAGTGATGAAATTTGATGGGAATATGTGTTGTATGAACCGCTACAAAAATATGACACTAAATAGTAAAAAAAAGAATTGGGGGTGGGGCCCCCCATACATGTAACTGAGGGATGAAATTTTTTTTTTCGATGTACATACCCGTGTGGGGTATCAATGGAAAGGTCTTTTAAAATGATATAAAGTTTTCTAAAAAACATTTTTCTTAAAGTGAACGGTTTTTGAGATATCAGCTCTCAAAGTCGTAAAAAGTATGTCCCCCCCCCTCTATTTTTATAACTACGGGGTATAAAATTCTAAAAAAAATAGAGGTGATGCATGCTAATTAACTCTTTCAACGATTTTTGGTTTGATCAAAGTATCTCTTATAGTTTTTGAGATAGGTTGATTTAACTGTAATTTATTATATTTGCTGCTACGGAACCCTTTGTGCGCGAGCCCGACTCGCACTTGGCCGGTTTTATTTAGATATATTTTCATTGCCTTCAACTTGTGTTCTTATGGGATCATCTTGTCTTTTAATGTTATTTCTTTGTATATGTACCACATCTTCATCATTAAGAATCATATCTTTATCATTCAAATTCTTTCGTGTTTTCTCGGGTTTTTGTGGTGTTGATTCCTTGTATTCTATATTTTCAGTTCTTTTTTTATTTTTGTTACTTCTATCATTACTTACGCGCACTTTAACTTCTTTAGTCTTAGAGCTTTTTTGTTTAGTAGTCGGTTCACTTGTACCTTTCTTTTTGTTATTAGATGGACTTCTTTGAATAGGTTCATAAATATTTGCTGGTACTTTGGTAACACTGCCGACGCTTGAAATTTTATTTTTATTGCGTCGCACATCTTTTTGAAATGATTCATTATTTTTAACATAATCAGTAGGTACGATGAAGTAATTGTTAACTACGTTTGGTGTTCCTTTTGGACGAATTTGGTCGGATATTTCTATACCATTTTGATTGTAAATCTTTGTACTGGGATCTATAAATGCTTGTATGGCAGGATTTGAGAGCAATCTATTGAAATACATTTCTTGCAATTGATTTGCGATGGGAGATGTAGGTTGATAGTTTGCTACAGGATTTAGAACTGTATGCTGTTGGCTGTAGGGTGAAGGTTGCGTGACGTATGGCTGGCTTCCATAAATGTTTCCATAACTTTGAGCGCTGTACGGACATGTTGAAACTAGTTGATATTGATTCTGTGATTTTACCTGAAAAAAAAAACAAAATTTAACATCAAAAGCTGGAATGAAAACGATTTTATATTATTTTCCTCGTTATATTAAATATCAAATGGATTTAAGTATCTGCACCTTTCGACCATAATACATATTAAAATAGTCAATTTATTGAGGAAGGCTATAGGCTATATATCATCACGCTAACACCAATAGAAGCGGAGCAATGCTTGTAAAACCGCGGGACACAGCTAGTTACTTACTTACTTATACATGAAATAACTAGTATATAAATAAAACTTACCAATACTACACAAGTACATAAACAGTACCACAATATTTTATACATAATTCTACATTATCTATAGCTTTTTTATTTTAAAAACATTTACATACAAAATCTTTATTAAAAGTACGTGTTGTATGTTATATTGGTTCTATATAACATGATATATTTTAGATAAATCTTATGTGGTTGTGATAAGCCACGAATTAATATCATTATTGTATTGTTACATAATGAGGAAGATGTGTTATGTAATCAGTTATAATTGTTATTTAAATCTAGACACTTAGTTAATGAACGATCGTTCGAAATGCGTAGAAACAGATTAATTATTTAATTGTTTTTTTTTTCTATTATTAAAAGACGAGATATTATACCGTTTATAAATAGATAGGTACTGGTTCATTTAATGGACCGGAATTGTTTAATCAGTACCACTACCTATACCTAGACGGAAAACAACAGGTAATATTATCAATACTTGGCTTATTTAAAGTTATGTTTGGACGTAGGAATCGTATCCCTGCAGTGGGATCTAAAAATGGCTGATGACGATGAAATATTAATTAAGTCGAGAAAAAAAAAAACAAATCATGAAAAGGAACATTACGTATTAACGTTTTCATATTTTTACAAAACACATCAAGTTTTGATTACGAGTAAATATACAAGTTAGCAAAATCAAAATTGGTCACTGGGTTAAGGTTAAACGAAATTATTCAGCATAATAATTACTTATTCGTATTTCAATTTCGTTAATCTATACTTAATATTATAAAGCTGAAGAGTTTGTTTGTTTGTTTGAACGCGCTAATCTCGGGACCTACTGGTCCGATTTGAAAAATTATTTCGGTGTTAGATAGACAATTTAAAATGGATGATATATATGAGTTATATAATAGGTATCATCTCGCAAAGTCCAACAGGAGCTAAGCACTAGTAAAACCGCGGAGCACAGCTAGTACATAGATATTCATTTATTAGAAACATTTCATTCATAAATTACTAATTTTCAATCCTTTGACTACGCGAGCGAAGCTGCGGGCTTGTACTATTTAATTCCAAACCTGTAAGTACGTGATTATAGAAATTTATGTTTATTTTTATTTCGTATATAAACTAGCTTTCTGTCCGCAGCTTCGCCCGCTTTATCTATAACTGAATAACTTTAATACTAAAACCAACCTCGAGAATGACTCTATTAAAAAATAAAACTGTAAAATCCGTTTTAAAGATTTGAACATACATACATACAGACGCGGGAAGCTACTTTGCTTTATACTATGTAGTGATCATACAGATTTTAATCATATTTCGTGATACAGATTCGATATATTAATCTAGTGAAGATTGATTTTCAGATTTTCAGATTGATTTTCAGTTCAGTGATTTGATAAAACTCGACTCTACAAATAGAGTATATTTATTTTCTATTATTTATGACTGTATAATTGCGCAATTCTGAATAGGCTGTTAGATACTGTAAGCTCGAACAGAAAAACATTTTTGTTGTATACATTCATCGAACATATCATTTAAGCTTTAAAATTATGATTCGATCGACAGGAGCGCAACTTCATTGGAAAATGAAAATAAATGGGAGATATTTCTGATAATATGTGATTTATGTTTAGTGTTTCTTTTTTTTTATTATTATAGTAGTTATATACGCAACCTTATAAATAAAGACTGAAACTAGTATTATTATCTAGTAGTACTAGTTGATGATTTAATAATGAAAAATATAGCTTTTTTTTTATTATTTCATAACCTATCTACGAGTAGATAAAAATCAATCAATGATAAATACTCTGTATTAATTTCGTCGGAGATCGTCGCGTCTGTAAAATATACTCCATTCTTATTAGGATAGAGTATATTATTATAAAATGGAATTAATTTTACTGAGTAACTACAAAATCAATTTTAATAATTAGAAAAAAACGACGTCTTCAAGGCTCTATTTTGTAATAATTAATTAGATATTTGGTTTGTTTCAAGTTGCTTTGTTATTTCAAAGAAGATAAATAACTTTCTATGAGGTATATAATAATACCTACATAAAAAAGCGTACAGGTAAAAAAACTTTCAGAAACACAATATTTTTTCATTACAGACGAGAATGTTTCTCAAATGCAATAGATAGGGGTTATTAAACCTTGCATAAACCGACACAGTAGTAAGTAAGTAATAGTTAAACTATATTTGGTCTATACAATAAAATACTACAGCACAAATACAATAAAACAAACAGATAACAAACGAAACACTTTAATAAACACTTAAATTAACAATTTCTCCAACTCAACGAGAACATTTGTGATCAATTTCAACAACCCGGAAAGTAAGCCGCTACCATCAGACAAGCCAGTTAACAAACTTAGTACCAGATTTAATACTTGTGATACTAAACCTAACAATAATCCTGGAGCAGCCAAAACATTAGATCTAAACAACGATATCAACACACTAATATACAGAAATAGAACGGACGTCAAATCTGTTAAAGTAGCGTACAAAAGAGGCAAGGTACATCCAAAATACGGTAGTAACGCAGGAGTAAGATTCTGTACTATATTGGAAAGGTTATTCAGGTTATTAATAAGGTTGATTAGGAATGGAATTAACAGGCAAGCTAGTTGATTTGCTATTGGTAGTACAGTTGATATTTCGTCGAAGGCAAGGCGTAAAGCCGAGACTGAGTAGGCTGGTATCATCGCACTTGCGTTCTTAATCTGGAAGAAATAAAGAATATTATTGCTTAAATTATTATCTACAAGGTAAAATGGTTCTTACAAATAGATTATCAAGTATTAAACAGTATGAAATAATTTTTGTTAAACATAGTTTGTAAATAGGATATGTACTATTAACGAAATTGGTTTCATAATTTTAATGTTGCTTTTGTAAAATAAAATACGTAGGTAAATAAAGAGATGATGATTTGATTACGTAACGTATCTAACGTTAAGTTAGTTATAAGTTATAAGTTGCAGTTCCTTAGCCAATTTTAAAAATCTGTTTTTAGTCCGAAAGCCTTTACTTTAGATAATATGTCAAAGACTATCAAATATTTATGTATCGAACTAAAAGAGAATTGGTAAAGTTCTTTCGTAAGTATAGAGACAACGATCTATTCCTTATCTTCAATGATTAAAGTTATCTATACCTATTGTATACTAGAATTACTGACTTAATAACACACTGCCGTTACTTTAGATAAATATTTTAAATTAAAAGAAAATATCAAATGTACTGGAAAATGCTCGATCCATTTTTCTGTTTAAACAAAATATATAGAGTCACTGAATCCTGACAAATATCTGCTAATTAAATCAGATATAATGCAGATTTTTAAAGATTACTAGCATCCTAATGTAAAACAGTGGACAATCAAAACAGATAACAACAAAATTGCTTCAAAGAATTCATATTTGAGCTAGCGGTCGCAAATGTCGCTACGATAAAGCCAAAAAACTTAAGTTTTAATCCAAATTTTGCGCAAAAAAAAAAACAAAATTAATAGAATTTAAAGTCACATAGATTATAATAAATGCAGTGTTAAGATACTAAAAAAAGACTATGATAATTTTAAACAATGTTGTAAATTCTGCTCAATTTCACTACGATAAAACGAAAAACTATCTTGCCTTAAAATATTGATTTAATCTGACTTATTTCTAAAACAATCTAGTCTCAGAGTAAATAAAAATACTAACCAAAATCAAAACCACGAAACTTATAACATTCAAACGTAATACTGACTATACTTATCTAAATAATATATCAACTTGCCTATAAAAATAGTGTTACTATTATATAAATGAATGTTATCAATATTTTAAAATTATTCTTGCATACATATATGCAATAGATTAGTTTTTTATGTTATTATTATTTCCGATTTGGCAACAATTGCGAAGAATAGATGTAGAAAGCAGTTTAATCAAAGTCTTTTAATTAAACAATAGTTATTGTTACGGATTTCCGAAAATATTTGTATGAATATATTTACAATGGTTTTGGCCTTGATAGTATCGAAGATCCTATCCTACTAGTCCCACTAATATTATAAAACTAGCTTATCGCCCGCGGCTTCGCCCGCTTTGACTTAAACTTAATAAATTATATACTAAAACCTTCCTCTTGAATCACTCTATCTATTAAAAAAAACCGCATCAAAATCCGTTCCGTAGTTTTAAAGATTTAAGCATACAAAGGGACATAGGGACAGAGAAAGCGACTTTGTTTTATACTATGTAGTGATGATGCGAAAGTTTGTGGATGGATGTATGTATGTTAACTCTTTCACGCAAATACTACTGAACCGATTACAATGAAATTTAGCACACACATAGAGGGTAACTTGGATTAACACATAGGATAGGTTTTATCCCGGATATCCCACGGGAACGGGAACTATGCGCGTTTTTCTTTGAAAATGCGGGCGACGCCGCTGGCGGAAAAGTTTGATAATATAATGTTAGGCGTGACCAATATAATAAGACCGTTAAATGTATTGTTCTTTGTATTAAAAAGAGACCATAGAGTTTGGTCTGTTAACTTCAATTCAATTTTAAAAATAGAAATATATGCATCGTGGCAACGTATGCATCGTTTTGCATACTTTGTATTATTATTATTAGCTGTAAATTATATTTTAATAGAATAAAAAAGAACCGAACCGTGAGATGACTAGGTGCCTTAAAAATATAATTTCCACAAATAATACGAATGTCTCTAACATAAATCTTCAGATGATTAGGTACAACTTGCAAGCATAATTTGATATAATATTTTCCCTTGCGCATGTCGCTATCAGGGTGAACCTTCAGTTCACCCACGCGTTTGCGTTAAGATGTAGAAGCCCTTCTGGCTAACATCGAGAGACGACACACAAAAAAATGATAACTTGTAGAAAATACGAATTCCGAAAAAGTAAGCCAATAAGGAGAGACGAGATATAAGATTCTCTGTCTTATTTACTTCGTTAATTGTTAAAATAACAATAAAAATAATAATTCTCTTTATTGTCAAGAAGTTACCTATACCTCAATCAAAAAGAAAATCTATGTAATAAATATAATTTAATTTAAAATCGGGAATAAATTTACTCTACAATTTGCAGACTTTGCAGATATATGTATATAAGCAATATTCTTCTTACATACAATTGATAGATTTTCAAATCATTTATATCAGCATATAATATAATATACGATAGCAATGTACATGTACAAAAAGTCAATAATTTATTATTTACATAATTTGAAATATTTTCCCGTTAAAACACAACCCTGTTTCTAAATTGATAACTTTTTTTTATTCCAGGGTTTTTTATTCCATTGTCAAATGCATTTTTTTTTTTAAATCAAGTGAATCAATCTTGGAATCAATAATTCATGTGAATACTATAGACAGAATATGTCAATCTGTCCATAGTATTCACATGAAATACAACACAAAAGTTGTTTGTTTATTAAAATATTTTAGAGGAAAATATTAAGGAGGCTAAAGCAGTGGCTCTGTGATGAGGATCTCGGATTTCAAATCGATTAGTCCGAGGTTCGAGCCCAGCGAGCGCGTAGGAAATAAATTGATTTTTCAATGTATCTTAGCATGTTATAACATCACATGCTCGAACAGTGAAGGAAAACATCGTGAGGAAATCGACATGTCGAAGAAACAAAAAATTTGCCAGCCAGCTTGGTGTATTATGGCGTGTACCGTGTCCCAGCAGTGGGAACGTATATAGGCTGATGATGATGATGACTTAGGAGGTTGTACGTTTGTGTGTAATTTGCCTGGCGGACTACTGTCATGCGATAACGTGAATTACTCGCAGTTAGCATATTTTATATAATAAAATATAGACTCCTTTTTTCGTATAATTATATTTTTTCCTAATAGTAAAGCTTAGAATGGTTAGATAGAGAACGTTGTTGGTGCCTATAACATTTAAAACCACCTAGAAAATTCTAACCTTATTGTGTAAGTTTTCAAATAAATATCTTATTTGGCATTTAATTTAGTGGCTTGCTATTAGAAATGAACATAATAAATAATATATCACTTATAATTCGATCGATATTTTGCATAATTACGTAAAAATGAACTATGTTTTGATAGAATGCGATAGTTAGATATGCGCAATAAAGAATCGCTTAAGAAATATTTGAATTACAATCTTATCAATACCTATTGACACAAAATATTGAAATAAATGATTATATAAAATATGTGTTTATTACAAAAGCACCACAAAAAACGGTCTGGTAGTCGGGAATAGGTCATTTCGGTAAATATTTTTTTTTTGTTTACAAAAATGGGTCGAAAAATCGGTGCTGCGTTTTTGTTTGTAGCCGTTTGTTTGCTTATGGTGAGTTTGGTAGTCACCATTATTATTTCTAAATTAGAAAGATGTTCTATCACATCTTTGTTTAATAGAAAAACCAGAAAGAGTAGAGCCCTTGTTGTATGACGGTACATTGGGATTTGAGATCAAGGTACGCTGGAACTTCCAGATTATATAGATTCCACCATTAAATTTGATAAAAATAAGTACCTTTCTGGAACATTCTGTGACTTTATAAAAGAAAAAATATACTAATACAAATCTGCAAGATTCCGACAATGTTAAATTACTAAAAATAGATTTCATGGACATGTGTAGATTCTATAATATAATATTTTAAGAAGTAGTAATATTGTAAGGGCTTTAATAAACTTAAGTATTGCAGAAAATAAATAGTATAAAAAATTCAGTATAGTTCATTATCTGTGCCTGGAAAATTATTTCGATCAGCAAAAGTTATAACTTGATCCGATATCACAAGGGAATTAGATACACTTACAAATATTATTCTCAATAAATACAGAAATAAGCTGTCTCTTTTCCTCCAATTTACATCCCTCTAGAAAAAGAGAGAGACAGCAACTGTCACCCTGATCTGTCTTTAGCATTCCATTGTAATTTAAACAATTTTTGTTATAAGTGCGTTTTTTTTTTCAGCGACCAGTAACCGCGACATCCGTCCAACTGCCAGCAGTATATCCTCTAGTAAACATCCTACTACCATTATTGAACAACGTATACAACCTCCTTCTATCTCTACTGTCAATTTTCGACACCCTCCCGCCATCTATCAGCTGTTTGATTCCTGTAGACTTGAGCGCTCTAGAAACTTCGTTATTGAAGTTATATTCTCAGGCGTTGGCTATTGTGAACTTCTTGAGGTCATTGCCAGAATATGCGGTTGGCGCGAACCCTTCAACTCCTAGTTCAGGGGTTGCCAACATGCAAAACCTACTCTCAACTTTGGTATCAGCGATCACAGACTTGGCAGACGACGTTCTGGTTGGTATCGGCGGCAGTCTGTTACCAGGGTTACTCCAATTGGTTGTTATGGTCGTACAAGCCGTGCTTAACCTGTTACTTTAAAGATTTAGACGCTAATCTTACGTGTTATCTAGAGTAAGCTGTTATATATTTAATAAATTGTTGAATCATTTAATTGAATGTTTTATTTAAACCTAGCTGCGATTTAAAAAATATTAATATCATTTTCGTTTTCTAAATTACAAGGTCGTGATATTCCTATAACGGTGCATTTACATTAAACGAACATCGAGCTAGAGCAAGAGCATTCTTTCGTGATCTTCTTTTGTAAACAAAAACTCGTATTCAGTGTTGTTCAGTATTAGAACATTGCATATATATAATCTTTTCGAACACAGTACTACGCATTGTGAACAACGAAAGAATGCTCTACGCCTATTTACACTAAAATAATTTGATATAGTAGGGTTAGAATGAGCATTTTGCTGGTTTGCTATTGTAAATCACTTTTATATAGAAAATTTAATATCTGTAGGTCGTAGGTTGACCTAGCTAGCATATTATAAAAACATCTGACACCTATTCCTAGGTGGATAGCATAGTACATGTCGACAAACCATCCGAAACACTTGCTAGTAATTTAACGCAACATTTCTCACTAGCTGTGTTCCGCGGTTTAACTCGTATTGCTCCGCTCCTGTCGGTCTCAACGTGATGATATATAGCCTATAGCCTTCCTCGATAAATGGGCTATCCAACACCGAAAGAATTTTTCAAATCGGACCAGTAGTTCCTGAGATTAGCGCGTTCAAACAAACATACCAACTCTTCAGCTTTATAATATTAGTATAGATTAGACTTATGAGAGGGTATAAAGCAAAATAACCTTTTTATTATTAAAGCAAAATTAAGATTTTTCTCTATCGAGTCAATTTTAATATATAACTATTATGTTTTTGATCAAACAGAATCTTTGAAAATATCATCTAGTTTGATATATATTTTATTTTTTAGATTTGGTCTGGAATATTACACGTTTCATCTAATAGAAGATTGGTAATTTTGCTTTATACGCACCCTTAAGAATACATGGCAATTTTGTATTAGGTACGCTGATAATAATATACTTCCCAAACGACGATCAGGTGCAGATTGGGAGTCGACGATTATAATCTAACGGAATTTACAATTTTACGGTGACATAAACGTAATATCACCAACATATGACAATTTGGCACAATGTCCCCTAAAATATAGGTAGTTGATGAACGTCACAGCCGTGGGCGGGAGGTGGGAGGGCGGGAGTCATTCAATTTTGTCACTGCGTCCATGCTTTGTGTTATTGATTTGTAAATGTGGCAAATAAGCAATATAAAACATGCTGGTGTTATTTATTTATAAATATGTAATATCAAAAGGCATGTTAACATTTTAATAAATGTATCTATTGGTTTATCAAAATTAGTTTTAAACCACGTCTAAATAAATATCGATTTATATAATTAAATATGGAGTTGGAAAATGCTGACCGCTTCATACCGCATAAAACGCAATCGAACACACACGTACACATACTTCCAAAAGAAAATTACAACAAAATTTTATATGAACAAAATTATAAGTGCTCTACATTAAAACAAAACCATATTTAAAACAAAATAGCTAGCTGATTCGTTAATATTATGAATTCCACATATTCCAAACGTATGGTCACCAAGACCTTTCTGATTCACTCACGCAAAATGTGACCATACATCCATGTCACTATTATAATAGGTAATTTGGATATTCAATGTCGTATGACACAAAACTGATATACAGTGGATATAGCTTCATACATCATAACGTCTTAAAGCATAATCTATACTAATACTAATAATCGATATTATAAAGCTGAAGAGTTTGTTTGTTTGAACGCGCTAATCTCAGGAACTACTGGTCCGATTTGAAAAATTCTTTCGGTGTTAGATAGCCCATTCATCGAGGAAGGCTATAGGGCATAGGCTATATATCATCATGCTAAGACCAACAGGAGCCACACGTGTGAAACCGCGGGGCACAGCTAGTCTTTTAAATAATCAAATAAAAGGTAATATTGCAATTTTCTCAAATCTCTTTTTATATTTTACTCGAGGATACTTATCGTTGTATGAATCTAAACTAATATTATAGAAAAGAAAGATTAGTTATTTAGTCTGTTTTTAACAATGTAACCCAATATCTACTAAAAGCTCTATATAATATCTCTACCTTGTACATATTTGTGTTTCTATTCTCTACATGCGATATATTCTCTTTTTTTTAATAGCGGATAAATAGCGATCGCAACCGGGACAAGTGACTAGTATTATTTAAATAAAGTATGTTCAGAACACGCAGAATAAATTGCACTAAGTACTTAGGTAAAATTTTCTATAAACAGAATCTCAAACCGGGTCTAATTAATTTCATTAATTATTTTCAACATAACTAAATCGAAACATTCTCTACATAAGCCCTTATTTTATTATTAACACGTTAGCTGCGAAACAGGGCTTGAAACACCCTGTCCGTGTCTCGTCGTTATAGCGGTAGGAAAAAACTTAAACTTCTCTGTCGTGCGGGAGGCATAACTTCCATCTGGTTCAGTGTAGGAAAGTGATATCTATATATCTGAGATTTGCTATTGATTCCTAGTTCAATGGTATACCAACCTTAATACCGGGTTTCTTAGACCTCGTGCCGCACTGAACAAATAAAAATTCTAACACAGTGCGGAACGAGGTTGCGAACACCTCGTACCACCGCGCACCTCGTACCGCACCCTAAGCTAGCTTCACGCGGTTAGTGTTGTGCAACGCATTCGAGACTATTTGTGGAACAACTTATTGAAGCTTTTACAAAGAAGGACTTGAATGTGGATACAGGTAATTTTCAAACATCCTAACTACTCGTTATAATAAATATCGTTAATAGAAACGTGAATGTGACATGTTGAGTAACTTTCTTCAAATAGGTTGATAATCATGATTACTATTAGTGTGTTTGTTCATTGAATCAACTAGCGGCAAATCCAAAACACCCGGCAATCGGTGTATGGCTCATCAAAATTTAACTCTTGCCCAAGTCAACAAGCCAACAAACAAGGCACATCATCTCTTAAAGGGATCAAAGAAAAGGAGATGTGTAGGATGTTACGAAAAACTCCGCACCTTCTTAACAAGTCGTGAGGCCGACAAAAAAGTAAAGAAAATTCTCACAGAATGCACTGGTTGCAAACAATATTATTGTTTGGCCTGTTTTAATGAAGTAAGGGGAATGAAAAACATCCATAAGTTTGATAAATAAATACAATTAAATAAAATCGATATTATTGTTTGGCCTGTTTTAATGAAGTAAGGGGAATGAAAAACATCCATAAGTTTGATAAATAAATACAATTAAATAAAATCGATATTTCTTTTCCCATCACTAAATTATATGAAAAACTGCTATTGTTCAGTGCGGTATGGGGTACATCAGACCCCACATTTTATTTTACCCATAGAATCTAAACTAACTAATCTAACCACGGGCGGCGGTAGATTTAGGTTAATGAACTCATTGTTAATAATAATCACGACAAAAGCCGCACTGTTGTGTACGAACTGGTCGATGGACTTTGGGTGGCGAAAAGAAGACGATTGTAAATTTGCGCGTATAAAATTTATTACTCAAAATTACAAGAGTGCGTTTGGTACAATTAATTTAGCGAGGGAGTTCACTGCTCGACGGCTGCGTGGCAAATCGAAGTCGTAGAGGACAGTGGTAAGGTCATCCGCGGCCAATCGCACGGCGCGGGGACGTGACGCCGCGATGACGCAGTAGCAACGCTCCGTTCCGCACGATTTTGTTGCGGCAACATGCTCCCGGCCTTGGAACGTGCTGGTTCCAACGAACTGTCGACCACGAAGCGACGAATCAGCTATCTGGTGAAGGAAGCGGACAAATTTTAGTGAACGCCCGACGCACGATGCCGTCTGCAGTACGAATGTCGGCCACTCGTGCTACTCCATCCTTCCCCGGATATTTCGCGTGGATGCGCCCCAAGCTCCACTTCAACGGCGGCAATCGGTCGTCCTTAATGAGAACGAGCGTGTTCTCCTTGAGATCCCCCTTGTGCTGGTGCCATCTGGTTCGCGTTTGCATCTCGGAGACATACTCTTTGGACCAACGATTCCAAAAGTGCTGGCGTATTTGTTCCACCCTCTGGAACCTCGGGAGACGAAGCTCAGGCACGTCGTATAGCTGCTCAGCCGTTACAGGTGCAGTCAGCGGACGACCAACCAGGAAATGTGCAGGGCTAAGTGGAAGGAAATCATTGGGATCTGTGGAAAGATGGGTCAAAGGACGGGAGTTCAGGACAGCTTCAACCTGAGTCAATACTGTGCTAAACTCCTCGAACGTTAGATGTGCGTTACCTACTACACGTTTGAGATGGTGCTTGCAGCTTTTTACTCCAGCTTCCCACAATCCCCCGAAATGACTAGCGTAAAAAGGTATCATTTTAAAATTAATATTTTGCGAAGTTGCATATGCTTTAATTTCATCAGAACAGGTAGCTAAAAATTTTTTGAACTCATTCATGAGACCGACAAAATTCTTCCCATTGTCAGAAAAGATAGTCACGGGTTTACCTCGCCGCGATATAAAACGTTTCAAAGCTAAGAGATATGATTCCGACGATAGATCGCTAACAAGTTCCAAGTGAACCGCGCGTGTAACAAAACATATAAATAAGCATATGTACGATTTTTGTAACTTAGCACCTCTGCCTTTACGATTCAACGTGAACACTGGGCCAGCGTAGTCGACACCACAACGTATAAACGGATAACCTGGGTCCAGACGCTCCTGCGGTAGATTCCCCATAATAGGCGCGACTGTAGTCGGTTGCAGTCGTGCGCAGCGCATGCACGAATGTACCACCTTCCTAGCGAGGTTTCTGCCGCCGACCGGCCACCACATCTCTCTGAGCGTAAACAGTAAAAGCTGTGGCCCGGCGTGGAGTAAACGTTCATGCTCGAACCGAAAAAGCAAAAGTGAAAAATGATGATTAGCTGCGATTAAAATAGGAAATTTTTTATCAAAACTAAAATTTGGTGAATTTTGAATACGCCCACCTACACGAATTAAATTATTATTTGCGTCAAAGAATACATTTAATTTAGAAATTTGATTGTAGCCTGATATATTCGTTATATTTTTATTATTTTTAAGCGCATAATAAATATCGGGAAACGATTCCTGTTGACTCAACTTTGCTAACGTTAATTCAGCACGATTTAATTCCTCGACTGATAATAAACCTGTCCACTTATTAGTTTTATTTCGCGCGTTATTAATAAAACGTAATACATAAGCAGCTGCGCGTTTAAGTCTATTATATTGTGAAAATCGAGAAAAAATAATTAAATTATCGTCTAAATTATTACTTACGTGACAACAAAATATATTCGTAGATTTAATTTCCTATATAATATTACAATTTGCGTGAAATAATAAATATGATCCTCGAGACTATTCCATCCGATACCTAAAGTTTTATTGTTACAAGTTTTATTAAGTAAACATAGATCGTGCGTTTGCGATTCATTAACGCTAGGCGTAATTAAATTTAAATTATGACTAAAAATCCATTTTCGTAATTTAATACATGCTGAATCTAAAAGACTACTAGTTTCTTTACAAATATTTTCTAATTCGGATATAGAATTCGATGAAACTATGAGATCGTCAACGTAAAAACAATTATTAATGGTATCGGCTACATACGGAATATTCGAGTTTTTGGCTAATTCCTTTAAACATCTACAACTTAGATACGGTGCGGATGCCGTTCCGTACGTCACGGTGTTGAGTCGGTACACCCTCAGCGGCTCTGAGGGATCATCCCGCCACAAGATCAGCTGCAGGTCACGCTGATCTTCAGCAATATTCAATTGCCTGTAAAATTTTTCAATGTCAGCGCATGCAACATACCTATTCTCGCGAAAACGTAATAAAATAGAAATTAAGTCACCTTGAATAGCAGGTCCAATCATTTGTATGTCGTTTAATGATACGCCGGAACTAGACTTCATACTCGCATCAAAAACTACGCGTAATTTAGTTGTGGTGGCGTGCTCCCTAAACACACCATGATGCGGTAGGAAATAGTGCGGATTCCCATACGTATTGACGAGACTCATATGACCTAAATTAATATATTCCTGTATAAAATCAGAATACATCTTTTTATAATTAGTATTTTGCTGAAGACGTTTCTCTAACGCGTAAAAACGACGTTCAGCTTGTGCGCGTGTATTACCTAATAACTCAGGTGATTGTTTCAACGGAATTGAAACACAGAAACGACCATCGGAAAGTCGACGTGTTGTGCGAATAAAATGTTCCTCACAAGCAATATCTTCGCTAGATAATTGCTGTAATTTATTGCTAGGCGCGGATATTTCTTCTAATTCCCAGAAATTCTTAACTAACTTATCGAGTGAATCATCTTCCGTCGATAATGTCGAATAATTACAATTAATATGTGTTAAATTTTTGTTACCAGTATACGGAAAAGATTTAATTGCACCTGACACTATCCAACCTAGTTTGGTGTTTTGAAGGAAAGGACCACTTTTAAGGCGCATTTTTCCTTCGGTTATTAATTCCCAAAATAAATCAGCACCGATCAATAAATCAATAGGTTGACTTTCGTAAAAATTGGGATCAGCTAACAATAAATTGTGAGGAATATTAAATTGATTGAAATTAAATGTAGTTGTAGGCAATTTTGATGTGATTTGGGGCAAAATCAAACATTGAAAACGGGCAGTGAAGCTCCCGTCGCGCGATTTAATTTCAATGTTACAAGATTGCGAACATTGCGTAATAGAATTACCTACACCGTGAATATGTTGAGTGGACTGTAATATTCGTATATTTAATTTATTTGCTAACGATTGCGTTATAAAAGATCGCTCGCTTCCGCTATCTAGAACTGCGCGTGCGCAATAATACTCACCCGATTCATTACATACTTCAACTATCGCCGTAGACAATATGACAATCTGTTGCGAAGAATTGTCATCCTTTGTATACATAACGGTTTGTGCGTGATTAGTATATTGAAGTTGCATGTGTGCGTTATCTGATGTAACGGGATGCGTATTAGTAAGCGAGGGGTGCTCGTACGTAGTTAACGTCACTGTATTTTGCTTAATTGGTGACAATTTAATTGCATCACAAAGTAAACTATTGTGCTTTTGTTCACACTTTCGACACGGACCGAAAAGACAAGTACCAACCGAATGACCTGGACGCATACAATTAATGCATAAGTCTTTATCCTTTATGAAATTAAACCTATGTTGCGGGGATAAGTCGAGAAACTTCTGGCATGAATATAGCTGATGCTTTTCGTTACATAGCAAACATGACTTGGAATGGCTGCGCGACTTATTGGATTGTGATTTAGATGAGTGTTTGTTA
>CAJQZM010034496.1:0-48908 GCA_907164665.1 Colias nastes
GACGAAAAACGACGTAATCGCGGACGAAGTCGCGGGCAACAGCTAGTGTTAAAATATTATTAAAATTTATAGACAATTCTCCCTTTTAGCGAAATATCATTTTCCTGAAACTTTTCTATCGTAATCGTTACGACAATATTTTTTAAGGAAAAATTAATGAAAGTTCTTAGAAAAACTTCATAATGATGAGAAATAATATTTTGCAAGTTCCGAAGGGTAGAGTTACCATGAGCCAAATTATGAAAACCAACAGGACACAATGAAAGTTAGCATAACATGGAAGCGACTTTTTGTATAATCAATTTGATCATAATAATATGTAAAATTATGCTATTATTATAATGTAAAATCTCACACAAATAAAGAATGATAGCAGTAGTTAAAGAAAAAATACAACTAAAATTAGGCATTAACATAAACCTATGTCCTTGACAATAAGAAAAAGAAATCTAACTAAATATCAATATCAATGTAAAAGTTTCATGTCAGTACCTTAATATTTTTTTTTTTTATTGTTTGATAGGAAAGCGCTTGACCACTATCTCGCCTGATGGAAAGCTGAGATGTGGCCTAAGATGGAGCGCGCTTTCCTAGAAGATACCTGTTCACTCTTTTCTTGAATACCTCCATATTGTACTCGTCGGGGAACACAGACTCAGGAAGCATGTTCCAGTCCCTCGCGGTTCGAATGAAGAATGTCGATCCGAACCGCTTTGTCCGGGTACATGGAACGTCCACCATAATATGGCGGTGCCTAGAGTCTGTGCGCCTCGACGAACGATGGAAAAACGGGGATGGCGGAATTAGATCGTGCAATTCCGCAGCGCACTCACCAAAGTGTATCCGATAAAAAACCGATAAACTTGCCACTCTGCGACGGTGGGCGAGGCTCTGGAGTTTTTTGCCTACTAGCTCATCGTCGTTTATTAGCCTCTTGGCACGCCTCTCTATCGCCTCAAGCGCCTCCAGCTGGTACTTGGCTGATCCATCCCAGAGGTGAGAACAGTATTCAATGCACGAACGGACTTGTGCTTGATAGAGATTGAGCAACTGTCCCGGACTGAAATACTGTCTCACCTTCGCCAGAATACCAAGCTTTTTTGAGGCTACTTGGGCTTTTGATTCGATGTATGAACCAAAATTAAGAGTAGGCGTTAAGGTGACACCAAGAAGCTCGAGGTGGTCAGTTATCGGTACAGATACACCTTGGAAAGACGGAGTCAGGTTGAAAGGACTCCGTTTAGCGGAAAATAGACACGCCTGGGTCTTAGTCGCATTGAACTTGACCAGATTGGACTCGCCCCAATCGGAGACTGCCTGTAAGGACAAGTTCAAGCGATCGACCATCGCCTCCATTCAATATCATAGAACTTTAATTTTGTGTACCTACGAATCGATAATTTGCTGTCATGCTTTTTTATTTAAATTAATTTCAATTGAAATTTTAGAGATGACATGACATACAGTGAATATTAAGTATTAACTATTATTACAAATGATTATTCATAATTTCACTCTCCATAGTATACAGTACTTATTATATTCTAAAGTAACAATTACAAATCTAAAATTTAATTTCCAAAACAAACCTTAATTAAAACAAAATTTAATTGATCACCGAATAAAAAGATTCCTCCATACTTACGTAGCCTCAAAACATCAGCTGGGATATCCCAAAGTTGCGTTAACTTGATCCAAACAAACGCGATCGCGTTGCAAATTTATATCATTCAAAATAGAACTCTAACTTCAGTAGTATTAAAGCTTAAATTTAAACAACAAGCTTTCCGTCGAAGCATGACTTCTTTAGAGCCTTACATTGGTACTCATGTAAAAGTAAAGCCAATCTATATACAAATATGGTATAAATTCCCTTACAGCGAATTAACTTTACAATAGTTTGATCGTATTCTGAGCCGATTTGCGAATTTAAGCCCTAAGTCAATGTGTGAAAGATTAATTTTGTGTGCAGTAACGAAACGGAATCATGAAGTTTATGCAATTGTTATGTTTTATTATATAAGATGGTTTGTTGGTCCGTGGGTCACTCTTACTTGCAACGTTCAGTGCATTGAACGTGAACTAGATTTAGTGATAATTACTATTTAGGTAAGTTTTAGTTATTTAATTACCTTTTTAAAACATAGCTTTCCACGCCTCTCCTGTTTACCCTTAAGGCACTATTTATATTTGCTAATTAGTGTTTAAAGATCTACAATATGTTTTATTAAAAATATTCATGTATTCAAATACATAATATATCGCTCTCTCTTTAAATGGAACCATAGATGCTCTTTAATCTCTTATTAACATCTACATTTTAAAAATTCATATGTAATGTATATTAATTGTCCTTGACAGACAATACGGTATTCAAATATAATAAACAAGACAGATAAAGACCGCATTAGTAGCATTTCCTACAAAAGCCGTTAAAACCTTAACTACCGTACATTCAACTAGTCCTATACGGATATAATCTAGCACCAGATCTTAGAAAGTAGGAACCCTTAACAAACTTTGAACACTTTCTAAGCTGTCCTTTAGATTATATTGTATACAGTGTTGGAATATTTAGGTGAGACTCTACGGCTCTACGCACGCAAATGGCTTTTTACTTAGAAGTTCATAGAAATAGAAATATATCAATATTTTTATTTATTTTGACAGTAATTTATAGTGCTTATGAAAAAGTCATTTTCATTCATTTACCACTTATTATTAAGCCAAGAAGAGTTAATTTTCTTACTTCTTTCTTACTAATACTGCAAATAACTATTATAGCAGAACGACTAATAAATAAGGCAAATTCTGCAATGCAATTTATACCTTAGGTATTTACAAAACTATACTAAACCATAAGGATCGATAAATATTAACTGTTTTAACTAAATCAACAAGAAACATTGTTACGAATAACCTACATGATATATAAAACATGCAATACGTTTAATAAGAGATAGTCCCAAGGAAATACTTTCGAATAAATCGTCAGTAACCCAGTGGCCTCTACATGACTTAATCCGGCCCTGTTACCGTCATAACACTGTTATGTCACACGCCTACTCATTGTGTCCTAAACTAACCCACTATATGGACATAGTGTTACGACAGAAAACATTCATTCGCTTACAAAAATATTGTTCTTGGCGACGCTAAACTGCCTTTATTGCCATTAATCGAATGCTTGTGTCACGGTACATTTACATCAAACGAGCGAATGCTCATTCTAACCCTACTATGTCAAATTATTTTAGTGTAAACAGGCTTGGAGCATTCTTCCGTTGTTCTTATTGCGTTCGAAAATTCTATGCAATGTAAATAACTGAACAACATTGAATACGAGTTTTCGTTTACACAAAAAGATCACGAAAGAATGTTCTTGCTCTAGCTCCAGCTCTATGTTCGTTTGATGTAAATGCACCGTCACATGCTTCGAGTGTATCAAAACTATTTTGGAGAAACACCCACTTTACTAAAACAACATTGTATCAAACACAACATTAAATTAGTAACGTTTTTTCCAATTTTATTAGTGACTTTTGGCATCTTTAATTCGTAATGTATTTATTTATTCTAACTGTTTTAGATGTCCACTGTGGTTTTTAAAAGGTTAAAAACTTTACAGAAACTGAAATAAAACGTAATTCAATTAAAAACGAGTTTAGCAAAGAAAACTTTTTCAATTAATAATTAAACATGCTTTAAGGAAACTAAGTTTTTCCTCAACAATTTTCTTCGAGTATCTATAAGTATACTTAACCGTTACTTTGTCAACTGCCTTATTGATTTTGTTAATGAATTTTGTTAAAAGGCATTACTTTCGCGCCACAATTTGGTAAAATAGGTAATTGATGTGTGGGTTACAAACTTACAAGTGACGTGACAATAGAAATATTAACAATAATTATATATAATCTGTATTATTTTAAAACCTTTTCAATTAAGATTTATTTATTTGTTTACTAGCTTTCCGCCCGCGGCTTCGCCCGCTTTGTGTAAAATATAATATATTATATACTAAAACCTTCCTCGTAGAGTAGAGTAGAGTGATTCCTCTATCTATTAAAAAAAACGCATCAAAATCGATAGGGACAGAGAAAGCGACTTTGTTTTATACTATGTAGTGATTATGAATTATTTTTATTAGGTATTCAAAATAATTTGCATTTTATTTTGCCCTTGTTTTCGTGTGTGCAGAAATCCAAGAAACATTCTCTTAGATTCTCCAATGATATCTAATATGAAAAGACCCAATTACGCTATGTCTTATGTGGGATTAATGCAAAACTCTCTGACGCTAGATATGCTAATATGTTTATTAGTTTACATAATATATAGAGCATCTCGGATATGACGATTGTTCTTATAATTAAAGCAATATATTGAGAACAAAACAAAAACCATCATAATAATACCTTCAAAATATAACATTTATTTATTCATATAGACTTAAATTGTCATAATACATAGATGAAGGTTTACCATTTACCTCTGCCTTTAGCCTCTGAAGTAACCAAACAATTTGTAAATAATCTGCCAGAATATTTATTTTTCGAAGTAAACTTACTGTTCATTTAATATTGATTAAAGAAGACAGTAGAAGTCTACTTCTACATTTTACTACTACGTCTCTACTTCTACGTCTTCCCACTACATTTCTTTCAAATCCTATAAACAGTATAAGCGTGAAACAACAACAAAATAATATAAGATAAAATTTCGCTCCATTAGTAATTTACCGCGAAAGTCTAAAGAAAAATTCTCAAGACTTATTCAGTAAGCGTTAAGGGGATTGCTCTTTTCGATTCGAATATTAACTAAACGGAATTTCTCGAAATGGTTTATGCGAAACAGAAATAGCCAATTCTATGAAAATATTCTCCAGAATAATATAGTCATAACTGGAATGCTTGTTGATTAAAGTAAATTTCATAATTAAACACTTTCAAGTGGTTAAAGGGCAAAAGACATCAATTAATTAAACAGTAAAACCACAGGAAAATCTTTTCAGTAGTTATTTTTTTATTCCGTGAAATAGACCTGTATGTTCTGGGAAGAACTTCAGTGAAAAAAGGTTGAGTTATAAATATACATCTCCAGGGCTCTGCCCACTTCAACGTATATGACCGTAATAAAAAGGTGTCAACACAAAAACAGCAATCTGAAAAATTGTATGCGAATTTTATATTTGAATATAGATTTTTTTTTTCAAGTTTAGTTTTATATTCTAAGAATGATTTTTGTTAAGAAAGTGGCGGGAGGGGACAGTTAAGAGACAGCTATTGAATTAATATTGTCTTTGTCTAAAATATGACATCGTTAGAAGCTTTGTTGACAGGCGTGTCACATACAAATTATCTTAACAACCTCAACAACTAGGTAGTTATTAGTTACAGTCAATGCTAGAGAAAATTGTATGACAGTAAAAATACTTTGGAATTTGGGCCACTTCCAGTCTCTTAGTTCAATTGGGTACATATTGGAACGTACTCAATTTTATTCATGACGTTTGCATAACTCATAGGTACTTAGTACAGTAATACATATCAATTCATAATATACTAAAACTAAGATTTACGATCTAAAATCACTTTAAATAAAATTATTAGAGCGGTTTTATACTATTATTCAACTCTTTCCTCTACACTTCTGACATAATAATTTCTCTTCTTTCTTAGTGTGAACGTGATCTAATTCACGTTGAAGCATTCTTTGACTAGCGTTTTTAATTTATATTACAATGGAAATGAGAATTCATCTTCTTTGACTCGTATTTGAAAAATTGAAAAAAAAATCATCAAAATTCCTTTAAATATTTACGTTAAAAAAAATGTATCCTAAATTTTATAGAAAATTCGCAATGATAGCCCAATTATGTAAAATTTTAATTAATACAAAAAAAAATATGAATACCTGAGGTAGATCATTTTTCGTGAAATAAATAATATAGGTACCTAGTAATATGTATTTTATGAAAACAACTATGCTATAGGTATCTTTTGCTCTAAGTGTGTCGCTAATTTAAATATTGAGTGAAATCCAAGGACATTAATTATATAAATTTAATGAAAATTAGGACACTAATATGCGAACAATATCACATAATCTGTATTCCGTTCACACTGTGACGCTTGCACTTATTTTTACCGTTATACAAAGTATATTATAATAGATATGACGTTTGTAATTTCTACCCAATTATTAAAATAATACACATTACATAATATTGTCTACAACATTTGTAGATTCTTCTCTTATTTCTCTTTTGCTATACATATTTTTTTTTTGTAAGTATTTTAATGTGCATGCATGCTCCATTCTGTGTTCAATAAACGTGCATTATTAACTTTTTATAATGTCTACTCGCATCTTCGCTTCGCTTGGTAACTTTTTACGACTTTACTCACCTGCTTAGGTAATACTTAGATAATACTCTGTGATGCCGTACAATGTTTAAAATACACTCACAACTAGTTGTGATTCGTTATTATCTATTTACGTACGTGAATTCAAGTATAATTGGCTGCAGAATGTACATAATTCTAATTCAATATTTTCTATCCTGTTAACAAATGTTTGTTACAACAAATAACATAAAAATGGGTGATACGAAAAATGCCTTTTCGAGAAGAGTCATTTAAAAAGTTGTTATTATTTGTCACCTCTACTAATTTCGATTCTTTGAACGGCTGTCCACTCAGGCGCAGTAAACACAAATAGTGGCTCTCACTCACACGCACTCGACTTTTCTTTTGTTTTTCATAATAAATATAGTTTGTATTAAGTTGTGTGGTGTATGAAATTTATAATTATGTGATGTTATAGTGACAATATTCAAATAAGTGAGAATCAATGGGGAAAATTGAATCTCTTCATAGTTATTATGTTTTACATAGAATAGGTAAATATATTTAAAATTGAATATTGTATTTCAAAATAAAAAAAAACTTTGGAAATGTATCCAGAAAATATATCTATTGCATTTGGGATCAGGATTTGTAGAATTCCTTAATCTATGCAAACCAATAATAATTGTTTATTTACTTTTTAAAGCAATCAGCAAATAATAACAAAGGCCCACTAGTTATCGACCAAAACGTTAAACAATTTTAAGCGATTTTGATGATGATCGAAGGGAAGTAGGAAATATCGTTAAAAGCCTTTTAACGACAAAAATTTACATGATTACATCCGAATTTCCTTTTAAAGTTCCCGAAAGCGTGAGGCGAATTCGTACATCATTACACGAAGCGTTTTAACAAAATAATGGGAAAACAGTGCACGTCATTCAGTTAATTTTCCGCTCTATTACACAAGAAATAGATTACAAAATCGAATGCCGGCTCTATAATTGTTAATTCATTGACAATATTCGCTTCATTTAGATATTTAATGTAAATATAACGCACCTTATCGTATTTGATTAAGGTTCAATTTGTATTGTCCAACTTCACGAAAGTGATTCGACTCTAAGTAAAAGTAGAAAGCCTTAGAACAGTTCAACAACTTGGAATATTGTCCTAGGTTGTAACTATGTATAGAATACTAGTACTGGAATAAAAATAGCATAAACATTATACATTAAGCTTATTATGAATACGACAAACAATCGGAAACTTACTGTTAGCAAGAAATCTTTATGCATCATTCAAAAAGATTTCTTATGATTTATGTGCAAATCTGCAGTGAAAGCACATTTTGAATCACTACAACTTTTATCACAGTTCAATTTAAAATACATACATAAATACGATCGATAGAGTTACGTACAAAAACTACTTATATTTTAATTTTATTATTTCCACTAAAATTTTCTAACGATAAGACTGCCTTCTTGATTTGTACTAAATAATATTAATAACCTCATAAATTACCAGGATACCATAAACAAAGAAGATGCTAAGCAGAGCGAGATGGCTCATGTTGGCGATTTCCGCCATGCTTGCGCTGCAGTCGCGAGGTGAAGGTGGCATACGTCTGCCAGACCAGCCACCACAGGAAGAGGGGAGGTCATTGAACTTCAATGATGATAATGGACGATCGGTAAGATATTAATCAGTTTAAAGTTGTGCATTAATAATTAGTTTCAGCTTGAAAGAATGAGAATTCGTTTCCTTACTTCTTCATTGGTCAATTATCCGATGGAGCTACCAGCTACCTCTTATGCTACTAGACGACCTATATTTTTTTCACACTAGAAATAATACTGCTTTATAACATCATGGTATGGGGAGTGTTCTCTGTAGATTATGTGCCTTTACAGATTTTTTCATTAATTCACCTACACGAAAGCGAAGCGGGCAGTTAATAAATAACAAATGATGTCTAACTGACTGTAAATTTGGTGCGACCAAGCAAATTTCGACCCAAATTAACAAAGAATCGTTCCTTAATTGTAATTTGTGGACACTGGAAGACCATTAAATTTTTCCTCCAACAGGATTTCCTATTAGTTTTTTCTACATTACCTTTCGTATTACTTTGAGTTCATGTGTATATGTAATATATCAGTCATCTGGTTGAATGAACTTGTTATATCAACGTTTGGCCTAGTCATGCAATTGAATGTCGTCATTCAATGAACGCGCTCATTCAATCAAATAGCAGATTCAAACAGTTAACGGTGCCATATAAACAAAACTATAATAAAATAATAATTTCTGGTGTTATAGCCTCAAGCAGAAGGACGTGGTCTTCTAGACTGGATAGGTTTAGGAGAAGACCAGGACCCTTACATCCAGCAGGCGACGCAGCAGTGTATTAGTGGAGACCTGGCTGACTGCTTCAAGGCTCAAGCATTACGGTCTTTTGACGACTTCTTCGATAAACATGCTTATCAGTAAGTATTATTACAAAATGTATATGAAAATCTGTAATACATATTTTGGTAGGGATTCTTGCTTTGTAGTATTTTTAAGGTGTTGATTTATTTATTGGAGAAAAACATTGGTCAAGTTATAAGTAGAAACTTTTGTCTCGCTGCGGTAGTAGAGTGAACTCTATTAATAAAAATACATTATTTATTTTTCCATAGTTCGCTAGAATAATATTATTGGTGTATTCTCGTTTATTCCTTATGGAATGATAGAGAGAAACACATAAAATAGATTAGCATATCCACCCATACACATTTCTAATATCTACGTAATTTTTACGTATTGAAGACCGTACTAAAAGCTTAATATAACTAATTAAATGGTCTTTACTACGCTCAATTAGATAAGACATGGTAAATTCATTAAGAATTTTAGTTCTATTTGCGCGAAATAAGGGTAAGATTATCGCACAAAATTATTTACCCTCGTTAGTAGTAAGATGACATCGTATAGGCTTGACTAATAAATCAGAATCCCTAAGATTAAGGATAATTGCTTCTAAAATTTCCTTATACATCTTAATAAATCAACGAGCTGTAATGTAAAGCACTTTCATCAATAATTAATATTGATTCGACGTAGTAACGATATGCGAAAGGTTTTTAAAATTAGAGTTCAGTAATAGGAACCTTAAAAATTTGTTTGCTTTGTTATTATATTTGATGGGGGGCAAGTATCTCGCCTCGCGGCGGTGTTGTGAACAACTCCGGCTGAGTGGCCAGTAATATATGATTATTGTTATATTTATTATTTTTATTTATTATTTTATTAAATATAATTTTAAAACCTCCATATTCAAAATTCCTATATAATGCCCTTTATCAGAAGGATAAATCGTTCGAGACAATCCCTATAAAAAACTTTTTCTCTACAGATTATCAGATAATGCAGTGCTCGTAAAGGTTGAATCGCAAGCAAGAGCACTATCTCGGGAACCTCCTGAGTTCAGTTCCCAGCCAAGGAGTGATGACTCTGATTGGGACGGTCTTGTCAAATATGGGTTGAGGAAAATTGAGAGGTAAGGATAATGAACAAAGTGTTTGTTACATAATTAATTACACGTCTTTTATGTAATACCTACTAGCGGTCCACCCCGGCTTCGCCCGTGGTACATATTTCGCAATAAAAAGTAGCCTATGTTCTTTCTCAGGGTCTAAAAATTGTCTGTGCCAAATTTCATCAAAATCGGTCCAGTAGTTTATGCGTGAAAACCATACATACATACATTCATACATAACATACATACATACAAACCTTTCCTCTTTATAATATTAGTATAGAAGTATAGATAATTGAATAGAGATTTAAATCCGAGGTGAAATTTGTAGAATACTTAACTAAGACCTAATGAATGTACTAAGGAAATAGCTACATACGTCACGTAGCTCATAAACAGATTTTAAACTTGTAAACCTTTGTATTGGAGTTGTACCCAATGCCCATAATATCATAATATTCGCTCTAACGACAAAATAACTGGTACTTACTATAAATCAATCCTCTTAGTCTAATACATAATATGTAATATCAGAACTGAATAACAGAAATAACGAGTACTATTAATTAATTTACCCTCAGCACGTGACGTCACATTCCCACTTCATTTTTAATCTGTTCCTTTTTATAGTAATGAATGTTCCGCAGGTTTTTACGATCAACCGCTCTGGAAATGCAGTTAGACAACGAAGTGACATCAAACGGAGTCATAGCCCCGCGTTTTATTGACGAGATCGCTGATGAAGTAGACATTATTGAGGACAAGAAGGCTTCCCCGTTCCGTGAGTTATATTTCATTTTTATTTGAAGCTTACGGCCCACAGTTTCGCTCGCGTATTCAAATGAAATTCCTGTAGAAATGAATACACTTTCTGTCAAATCATAGTGCTCTATAAAATGCTTTATCATAAACTAGCTGTGTCGCGCGGTTTCCCGCGTGCATTCTGATAACATTCCTGTAAATGTTTATCCAAATCATCCAGTAGGTTTTATTTGAAAGACTGACAAACATCCATACATCCATACTAATACATAATTTTAGTATGATGATCTTACAGTAGAAAATTATACCTACATCCGTTCGTCTATGATTAATTGTATAGGTATGAGCACGTATGAGTATGACACAATCTAATTAGGGCTACTAGTCCATTGAAAAGTTACATTTGGGGTTGCATTTCTTAGAGGACGCAATTTTATTTTTTTGATGTGTAGGGGGGTCAGTGTGAAGCTATCAGCAAGTTTGTGGGGTCGCCACCCTTGTCCCACGGCCGCCATCTTGAAAATAGCGGAAGATATGGTTTATACGATATATCTCTTAAACTGTTTATCTGATAAAAAAAATTTGTTAACATTATTTGTTGCAAATTAAATTCTCTACAATTTTGGTCCAGTAACTTTTTGTCGTAGAACTATAAATAAAAAATTTATAAGCGAAAATGTTCAGATAATAGAGATATTTATATTTTTCAATAAAACTTTTTTTTATCATTTTACGAAGAAATGATATCAGACCATTTTTGTAGATTTTTTTTCGAGGAACAACTTTTACATACAACATTTTTTCATAAAGTCAATAGCTAAGGTTTTAAAGCGCTCCGAAATTAATACTATTTTTCAGTACTCTTAGCTATACGTTATACATATATTATGTGTGTACTAATAATTATTTGTCATCAGTAATTGTTTTTTTTTGTTATTATAATATTTTTAATAATTATTAATTTTGCAATATTATTAATAATTAATTATTGACTCTTTTCCCCACCACCCAGGAGGTAGAGTCTGGAAGCACGTTTTTTTTTACGTCGAAAAGCAGGGCTGAAATGTTCTGTTTTTGCAGTGCTGCATGGGAAAGGAGCCAATAGCCAATATATGTATAGTTAAGAGTACTGAAAATTAGTACTCACTTCAGAGCGCTGTAAAACCTTAGCTATTGACGTAATGAAAAAATGTTCTATGTAAAAGTTGTTCCTCGAAAAACAATCTACAAAAATGGTCTGATATCATTTCTTCGTAAAATGATAAAAAACAATTTTATCGAAACATTTAAATAGCTCTAATTTCTGAACATTTTCGCTTATAAATTTTTTATTAGAGTTCTACGACAAAAAGTTACTGGACCAAAGTTGTAGAGAATTTAATTTGCAACAAATAATGTTTACAAATTTTTTTTATCAGATAAATAGTTTAAGAGATATATCGTAAAAACCATTTCAACCACTATTTTCAAGATGGCGGCCGTGGGACAAGGGTGGCGACCCCACAAACTTGGTTTTAGCTTCACATTGAACCCCCCTACACATCCAAAAAATAAAATTGCGTCCTCTAAAAAACGCAAGGTTAGGCCAAAAAAATGTAACATTTCAATGGACTATACCGAGATCTTCCTAATAGATGTTTTGGGCTAGTACTACAAGTGAGATTGCGGAATATAAAGATAAAAACTCTGATTTATCAACCGCATAGTCGTAAAGTAAAACAATCTGTGGAAAAGCTGATCCTCGTTCTAGAATTGCTTTTTGATTTAATAGTGTTTTATCTTGCGATGTACTCCACCTCCTAAAATGATTGTAATATTAATATAAATAATAAATCATATTAATCATCATTTAATTTAATAAAAATATACTTAAATATAATTTTTTCAGACTTCCAATACATTTTTAACTGATTCTCAAACGCCTGCAATAGTGCCAATAATGCCATAAAATTTTGATAAGTAGTCCAGAAGAATTTATCAGAAAAATTTACAATGATGTGATGCATAACGTAACAATAAAAATAAAAAAATAATATTTGCAGGTCGTCACAAGCTCAAGAAGCTGATCATACCTATGCTGTTGATCCTGAAGCTGTTCAAGCTGAAACTACTTCTCTTCTTACCTCTCATTCTTGGTCTGGCCAGCTTCAAGAAGTTCCTTGGATTCATGGCTCTTGTTATTCCTGGTAAGCTTAATTCGTAATATTGGTATGGAGATAGTAAATAAAACAATGTATCTAAATAGTAAAAGAAAATTTGAAAAAAGTCACGTAGAAATAAAATTAGAGAAAATTTTTGTAGAAATTAAAAGTCGTTCTCATTTAAAAGATTCATTTTGTAGTTCAAAACAAGTATTTCTTCAGCTATCGTAAATATTGTAATTTAAAATAGTTACTACAATCCATTTCTGCTCTTAACATATTTATAGTCATTTAAAAATTACATGTTCAGAAGTACTATACCTACCCATCGATACATAACTCTTCCATTAGGTCCTAATAAACCTATTTTTACAGGTGTCATCGGCTATTTCAAATTCTGCAAGCCCAACCTATCATCTCCATTTTCCTCTAACCATTTCTCGGCACCTCAATACTCGCCAGCTGGTATTGGAGTCAGCCCCTATAGAGAACCAGCACATTATGGACATTATGAAACCTATGTAAGTTAATAAATCTAAATCCTTATTTCTTTCTTCTAGGATAACTCTTAAGGAATAATGTCTCATTCCTACTTAGTGAAAACATGCTTGTTACACTTGTTAAAATTACTTCACTTGTACATAATTTGGACTTACATAAATGCAAAAAGTCTAACGATAAAAATTACGAGACCAAGTGAAATTAAATGTTAATTCATCTCCCTACAGACTACTAATGTTGGCCACGAAATTCGTTCCCAAAGAAAATAATAATGACATTCATTAGTTGTTTTTCAAACAAACATAGTAAAAACACGTTCATTTATCATTCGGGCCATTGTGCCGATCCCAGCGTGGATGAGATGCAAAACATTCCGTGATCTGACTAAAATATTTTTTTCAGGCCGGTCACAAATATGGTTCGGGCGTAGCGTTCCGAGATCACGAGGCGAATCCACAAGACCTCGCGTACCAGGGTTGGGAGTATAGAAATAAGAAAGGCTCAGATGACATTAAGGCTGAAGAAGCTTAAACTTTATTTATAGAAGTAAATTAATGCTCACGTTACCAGTAATCATATATTGCAAATTTAAGTCATATTAAATATACTCGTAGAAGTCTTAAAGGTGCCAAAATTAAGCAACATTCTAGACTATTTGTAAGGGTTGTTTTGCATAATAAAAGTGCCAATTTTATATTGCTATTGTATCTCCCCGTATATTGTTCTAATTATACGTAATATTTTCCATTGTAATTGAAAATACTGCGAATTCAGACAATGCTATTATCGGTAACGAATTCACTGGAATCCGTTCTTTTTTTTTCAAAAATAATATGCTTAGAAACGACGTACAGAATATTTTTCAATGTGTACAATAAGAAGCTTTATAAATATTTTTTGTTGTTACTATACTCGAGTACCAAAAGGTACGAATAAGTGTAAACTTTATAAGTTTTTGTAAATAGAATCTATTCTTTTAATTTATAAGATGTTATATTTTATTGTAACATTATTTGTTTTATAAATAGAAAATAAAAGCTTTACATTATAATACTTCGTTTTATTTTATCCTTAATACCCTTATTAATACCTAAATTATCTATCCAATTATTATTTTTGTTTTACCAATAGTTTTTAACATGTGCATTAACAACATCATAATCCTTATCATTACCAAGGAATTCAATTTCATCTAAATCTTTAAGGATATATACGTCACTTCTTTCTGTATCTCTTTTATTTCTTCTCATATTTCTCGTCTGCAACTTTTGAAACGGCATATAATTTCTCAATACCTTAGAATTCTTTTTGGGTCTTCTTCTTTGATTTGCTTCCGTTGTGTATTTATCTTCACTTTGTCCAGATTGGAAATTCTTTTCCTGATTTTCGTATACGGTTGATATCGTTGGTGATCTTGTAGCTGGCTGTACGTATATTTGCCTATGTTTCATTCTATTCTTCTTTATTATCTTTTGCACTGTCCGTTTCGGTGACTTTTTTATCTTCTTTTTCTTGTTTTCTTGGTAAAGTGGTTTCGGTATCCGTAAGATGTTATCTGATTTGTCGATGAATGTCTTGTTTGGTACAACCTGAAACAATGTAGTAGTTCGTGATTAAAATTATGTATAAATTAGCAATCGTTGTACATACTGCAACTTAAAAAGTAAGTTGGCAATTAGAACATCGTTAATTTGTTTCATCTTTTATGCAATAAAAGAAATAAAAATCTTGTAAATTAGTTTTCCGTTCTTCAGCTATTTTGTATGGGTGGACTAAAAAGTCTTTGGTTTATAAAATATAAGTGTGTACTATAAAATGAAGGAGAATTGAGCGTCTCAATCTTCATAATACATCATGTAATATGTAATAATAATAAATCGCCACCATCGCCACTCTCTTACTTTTCTGCGCCTTTCCTATTATAATAGCTTCGGGTAGCTGTAGGCATACATGAAACAATTGCTATTTCTATCAAAAGGAACCCTTAAATGAAACGAGTTCACGCTACCATTTACATTTATCCTTTACTGGATAATATCACTGTACTTATTACGTTTTAAATATTCAAGATCTTCCTTCCAGGAATATACGTTTTTACGTCTAACATTCTGCGTCAAAAGATGAAATTCTAAACGATGCGATATAAAAATGATTATTAAAATAATTATTTATTATTAGCCATGTTGTACAATACGCTATACTTATAACAAAAGTGTTTGGCGATCATAATATTCTGTACCGGTATCTTTTAAATTAAAGTAACTGAATTGCTTTTCATGAAACCTGAACTATTCTTATATAAAAAAGGTCCAAATTCTTATATAAAAAAGGTCCAAATTGTTTATAAAACTAACAGAAAAGATCAACTAATTGAATATCACTTCTAGATTTAATTTTTGTGGATTACATTTTTGACAATAATTGAATAAAATTAAATCCAAACTTACTGAATATAATAGGCCTAAAAAGTTCCTATAATCACCTTATACCTAACTTCAGTTCAGTCAGTTAACGTTAATTCTGTTAACGCTTCAAACTGTTCTTAGTAAATCAAATCACTTCAATATAATTGATTGATACCTCGTACATACATCTATAGCTTGCACAAACTGCTATTAATTAGCAGATATTAACACAATAATATGATGTATCTCATAATACAGTTTCATTATCTCAACTAACACATCAACCATTTATTGTATAATTAATTGAATCCAGGTCTGTGTTATCACGTAAGTATACCTACTAAGGATTTTATTCATATCTATATTTTGTTTTGAAAAAGTTTTGAATAGTGTAATAACTTACTATAACTTTTAGAATATTTATGTAAAAGAAAGAAATCTTATTATTTATGTATAACTAAATAAAACTTTTGGTATTTGAATTTTTATTACACATATTGTAATACAAGTTTATTCGAACATTTTCCATTTTCATTTTATAGTGTCCAAAAAGAACAATTTTTTCTCGACGTCTTCGTGTTTATGTAGATTATTAAATATTAACATAATCTACATGAAATGGTACAGGAAAAGTTCAGAGATTTAAATAACAATCGGGTCTACTACTTAAATAACTTACCATGCTATTCCTCAAAGAAACGAAAGAAGCCACTCCATTGTTTTGATTTTCCTTAAGCACGGAACCATTCTGTAAGAATGAATTTAATTTTAGATATTTATGAAGAAAACAAAACAATGTTACATCCGAATCCTTCTAAAGTTTAACATTAAAGGTATACAAAGAAAATCATTGAAAACTCAAAGTGATATTTTGTCAAATAAAAGGCAAAAAAACTCTATTTATTACCACAATTTGAATGCATTTTTCGGTGAAATCATCATTAATTGTTTTACATTTCATTAATTAGGTACGAAATATTGAGAGAAGGATTTTTATCACAATATAGGCACCTACAATCTACATACTTACTTTTATTTATCTGTAGTATTTTTCTACATTATTTTCAGTTATGAGGATATTAACAAAACAAAAGCTTTAAATATATTTTTTATAATCGTGCTATAACTGCCTAAAATTAGAACCAAACGAAACATCTCACCTGTATTAATTCATTTGAAAATGACAAACTAAAAACATTTAAAAGTAACAGTAAATGTAACATAGTGTGCTAAATTAAACTTACAAATGAGTAAAACACAGCGCAATTAGTACCAAGTTTACCTATGTGCCTGTTAACTCAAAACACTATTGTTCCTTTTAACTGCTGAGTAAACTAGATTTACCTGATTACGAGTAAAACCTTAACGCAAACAATTCTAAAAATTCATTTTCTAAGTACTAACCTGGCATATAAACCCCTGCTAATACTTTTAATTTTTATGTAGGTACCTATGTTCTGCTATAAAACGGCTGATCTTTCTGGTGAACTATCTAACATAGAAATAGCTTACAATTTCGACAAAATATTTACATAGGCTAATTTCCTAAATTTCAACATTTCAGCGTCTATTAGGTACATCTTTTTAATCATAATACTGTATGACATAGGCCCTATGTCATACAGTATTATGTTATTATCTGTGATCATACTATAAATAAATAAATAAGCTTTATTAATCCATAAGATACAGTTACAGTTTAGTTAGTTGATTACAGCTTTTGTTTCAGTTTAAGTACACTATAAGAGAGAATAAAAACAAAAATTAGATTAGATTACTTAAGTTATGGACCCCGTACGGGTAAAAGCCTCCCCCAAAGAATGCCACTTGTCCCTGTCTTGGGCTGAGTTCAGCCAATTTCTGCCAGCAACTGCTACTATTTCATCAGCCCAGATCCTGCCTGATCATACTATACTATCCTGTAATCGCACATAGATTACTCCTGAAAAGAAAACCTTTTTTTCTAAAGATAACATTATTCCAAGAAAACATAATTTGAACAACATTCATACGAAATACTTAAATATCTTTAATCGCTACCTCTACGAGGGAATAAAGCCATATTTGTATTCACATAAACATCACAAGCGAGTATAAAGCAATGATTTTATCTACAAAGCTTTATGACCTATGGTAAAAGGGTTTGGATAACTTTTAGGTCATGAGAGGCAATATTTTTGCGATATGAACCTGATACTCATCGCATTTTTGGGCATAATTTATGTGCGTATTAACCTACCTAACTAACCTAAAACGAATGTCTTATTTAATTATCTATCACATATCTACTGTGTACTAATTTGTTGCTAAGCGCAAATCTCGGGAACAGCTGAACCGATTTCGTTAAATATTTTTTTATAATACTCCTTGAAGTACGAGGATGGTTCATATGGAGAGAAAACGTAAACATGTACCACGGGCAAAGCCAGGGCGGACCGCTTGTATTCTAATTAATAAAATACCTTTATGACAAATGGCAAAGTGATTTCAAATGCCAGTATAATAATATAAAGAGCTACCCGGGATGAAATCAGAACAGAGAAATATATTATTCATTTAGGAATTATGTATCTTTCTATTTCCAAAATAATGTAAAGCAGTTTTGGAGCTTATTTAGTAGGAACAAACAAATAATACCTCTCTACAACATTTTACTTAAACTCTACGATTTCAATTTCCTTTCTTAGTTCAACGAAATAGTATTCCATTTACCATTTCATGGAAATTTAAGAAGCGAATCCAGAAACGATTGAATTAACTTCAATATGTATTGAAGAATAATAAAGATTAATTTTAAAATTATTTAAATAGAGGAAAAGCTGCCGCTCTTTATATAAATCATTCACATGGGTATGTTTTTAAATTTTAGCCCTTGTAAAAGATGCCCAGCCGAGCTATAAATCATAAACATTTGCGCCTGATAATTTATAGCAAGCAAAAATTGTATAATGCTGTGTATAACTGTAAAATCACTTAGCTGCCAGCATTGCAGTACATAATATATAGGTGCTTAACGTTAGCACAGAATACATAATAGTAGCTAAACGCTACAGAACGGACACTCTCCGCCTCCCGCCAAAATTAAACTTACCTCACCCCCTCGCGATCAGACATAAAATGGGCCATATTTTTCTGCAAGGACGATACGCAACGAAGATTGACAACATTAATCAAATTGACTTAAAGTAATTTTATTATTTTGGATTTGTGATTATCGTTTTTCGTAGAAAATGGTTAGATATTGTGCTGTTTACGGATGTATTTCATCAGAAAAACGCGAATTTTTTTTACGCTAGTCACAAATGTGCCAACCATAAAGCGTTAACACACACATTTGCAGTCTCTACAGTGTGACTGTCAAAACGATCATTTTGTATGGAGTGTCCGGGGTGTGACGTTAGTCTAAATATCATTTTATGAAAGAATATCGCTAAATATAAAAGGATTTTTGTACATAGCTAGTCGGTTTCTAAGAAATATATTTCTGTAAACCGACAAAAACAAAAATGTTTTAACTAAATTGCTACTTACAATGTTTTTAAGATTACCGCTTAGAAAAGATTTTCCCAAAAATACCTTAAAGTAATTGTTCTTCAAGGAATTCCTAAGCCTTCCCTTTGCAAAACGTTAAGCCATCGAATTAAAATATAATTAATTACGTGGAAGGATATTTATTTGATTTTAGTAGAAATTAATTTGAAGCTTTTTCGTGTCAACACGTTTCGCGTAAACAACTTTTTTGATTAAAATAATTAATTTCATAAGCCAGCTATATTTAAACAACATTGAAGATCTTTCTCAGTAATTAACTAGCTGATTCGTCTTAACACAATCCCTATTTTTTTGTATTAAAGCAAATTGTTACAAATTTACGAAAAAAATATCACCTTTATAATATCTAATATTATCTATAGTTAAGATTAACTGCACCACACTACCGATTACTCATGGCATACTACAAATATTTTCGGGATTAAAAAAAAGTTCTATAAATTATTCCTCCTCCTCAGAAGCATCAGTTAATCTCCCAAATGATTTAAAAACGCGTTTTGTAATATAGCACTATACAATAATATCCTTTATCATATTCGTTTTATCAAGCGCATTTCTGGTTCGTTAATTTAATTCTGGTTACTATTTAACCAATGAACAAAGTCTATTCACTACCTCCCACTACCGCCATAAAATTTACATACTGAGAATTACTATTTACAGGAAAGCTTTAAATTATTATTAAACTCTCTAAAAACTGCTGCAACCGTTCGTTCAGCGAAGTTTTAATTAACTAATTGAAATTCAACCTAATCTATGCATTTTTTTAATACCTAAGCAATTATAGCCTCGCTAATTTGCAATGACGTAATCATTCTCTCTTCAGTACATTCATTCCTATTCATTCATTCTAAGCATTATTTAATGGAAATCTATACTAATATTATAAAGTTGAAGAGTTTGTTTGTTTGTTTGAACGCGCTAATCTCGGGAACTACTGGTCGGATTTGAAAAATTATTTCGGTGTTGGATAGCTTATTTTATCGAAGAAGGCTATAGGCTATAATATTATATCATCACTCTACGACCAACAGGAGCGGAGCCGCGGGGGTGAAACCGCGCGGAGCAGCTAGTCTCAAATAAATGACTAGGTACAAAATATTTTCTTCCAATAATATCTGCAGTATCAGCTTCTAACCCGGGATATGCCCAAAAAAGGAGTTTATATATTGTAGGTGTTATATAATATTGTACCCTGTAAGGTACCCTGGATACTTGATAGAGCACAGCGTAGACTTTAGACATGCCTGTTCTGCTTTATTTCAGGAGTACCATAGTAAAAGACGTATAAATTAAAAAATTAACGGAAAGGAGCATAATTTCAACATACTTTGCCAGCGTCTAGTAAATTTGTATGCATAATATTGTTATCTGTGGTATATTATATTATCTATGCCAGCATATTGAATGATGACCTAACCCCTATAGAAGTTTCCGGTGTGCTACATAGAAAAAATAAACGCTTATAATAAAGCGATTATGAATAAACACCTAGAGCAAGTAAACCCACGGAAAACAGCTAGTAAATAATAATTAACAAACATGTAATGAATTTCTGAACCAATGAAGCGTTTAAAGTAATAAAAGATAATAATATATAAAAATAACTGCATGCTTTTCATCTCAAATGAAATCGCATTACCTCTATTTGTTCCGGTCTAGTGGTGATGGAGTATTTGTGAATTCACTTAATGCATAGCCAATCTTGTTAAACTAATTCCTAGACTAAGTTTAAAAATGGCGTCGTTAAAGAAATGAAAGTTATCAGTTGGATTGGACATTTTATTTTATTCGAAATCCAGAAATTATTTATCATCCTACGTAGGAATTATGAATACCTACTTATATTTTTATTTAAGCTAGTAACATATAAAACCAAATTTTTACATAAAGCTCAAATCACACGGAGAACTAAACTTTTACAATAATTATTTTTTAACAAAAATCTAAACCGCACAAAACATAACTGAACGGAATAAAGGACAAGCAGGAAAACACCAGTTTTCAACTAAAAAAAGAATCATCGAACTCGGGTTTTATTCCAGAAATCCTACGGGAACGAGAACTATGACTTAAATAAAGATACCTCATTCTATGAAATTAATTTACATTAATTTTACTACAAAGTATCAAGTTATTAAGACTAAGAAATATAGTCGTTAGAAAACAGTAAAAAAATGTAAAGCAAACAAAAGTTGCTTTTGAAAACATTCGATAATGTTTCTGAAAAACATGTAAGTACCTACTACATTAGCATACATTGTAGTTTAACAAACGAATGTATAGACACAGAATTATAATTTAATACATTTTTATATTTTCTTATATTTATTAATATAGAAATGATAAATCAAATATATAAAATATATTTCTTCATCACTCTACTAGCAAATATCACATTTGGGAATTACATTATCGAAAAGGTATTTTATACTGCCATTTTATTATGATAGTATGATTATAATTCTTTAAAATTGAACTTTACGTCATAAAATATAAAGAATATTTTCCCATCTGTATAACGGAATGAAAGTACAATAAATCCACTCAACTAGCAAGATAACAACTAATAATATTATAATGGAGCAAGTATAAACTAAAAATAAATTAATATATTCATTTTCATTTCATATGTATTTTCATTCCTCCCAAGACAGAGGTCGTGGGTTCGATTCCCACCCGGGGCAAATATTTGTGTGATGAACATAGTTGTTTGCTCTATGTCTGGGTGTTAATCTTATATATAAAAATGAATCGCAAAATGTGTTGGTAAGCGCATAACTCGAGAACGGCTGAACCGATTTCGATAATTCTTTTTTTATTATATTTCTTGAAGTACGAGGATGGATCTTATGTAGAGAAAACGTAAACATGTACCACGGGCGAAGCCGGGGCGGACCGCTAGTTATCTATATAAGTAATTATTTAAAATTATATAAATATATATGTTTATTATAACATATTTATGTATATCAGCCATCTGATTTCCATAACACAAGTGAAAGCAGATCGTGCCGTGTGTGAAAATTGTCCTGAAATTATTATTATTTTCTGTTTAGTTTATTTATTTTCTGATTAAAATTTATGCTGGCAACTCCAATTCTTTTTACCAAAATATAAGTAGCAAATTTCATAAGACATCAGGTGTAACGAAAAAAATAAATGAATTTTGTATAATATAATAATATGTAACTTATATCTAACTACTTAATATAATATGATATATTAAGTAGTTAGATATAAGTTACATATTATGTAATATTGACATGATTTTAAAAGAGCAACTATGGAGTTTCTTGCCGATTCTTCTCCATAGATACTGCTTTCCGAATCGGTGGTAAATGTTAAAAATACTTATGTAATGACGATTCGAAAGTGCTACTAATAGTACGGCTTGTTAACTCAAAAATATATGAATATTGGTCCCGTTTGGCAGAAAGTATGAAATTTGGCATGCATGTAGGTTTTATATGTGTGCTTCAATATTGAAGGAGAAACAGGTCGAAGCACAATATTTTCCCCCTCCCCCCCCCACTTTTATGTCCCTGATCGCAGTTTTTTCTTTTTTTTTTGAAAACGGCTAAAGCTAGGAGAAATCAGTCAAAGAAAAAAGTTTTCTTTATAAAATTATCTAAAAAACAGTCCTTGGATGTATGTTGATAGGACTTATAGTTTTCAAAATATGCTTACATGTCTTTCATTTTTGCAAGAAAATTATGAGAATACTAGCGGTCCGCCCCGGCTTCGCCCGTGGTATATGTTTACGTTTTCTCTACATAATAACCATCCTCGTACTTCAAAGAATATAATAAAAAGAGAATTATCGAAATCGGTTCAGCCGTTCTCGAGTTATGCGCTTACCAACACATTTTGCGATTCATTTTTATATATAAGACTAGCGGTCCGCCCCGGCTTCGTCCGTGGTACATTCTCTACATAAGAACCATCCTCGTACTTCAAGGAATATAATAAAAAAAGAATTATCGAAATCGGTTCAGCCGTTCTCGAGTTATGCGCTTACCAACACATTTTGCGATTCATTTTTATATTACAGACTAGCGGTCCGCCCCGGCTTCGCCCGTGGTACATGTTTACGTTTTCTCTACATAAGAACCATCCTCGTACCTCAAGGAATATAATAAAAAAATAATTATCGAAATCGGTTCAGCCGTTCTCGAGTTATGCGCTTACCAACACATTTTGCGATTCATTTTTATATATAAGATTATTAAAATCTTTCCCTGAAGTCACCGAAATATTCAAAGAATTATCACAGCCTGTAAATGCGATTGAAAACCATCATTTGGATCTTTTGTCAAGATATGTTATCTTAACATATGATAAAACAAGTGATGTTGAAGACATCAATAACGCAAGGAAGGCATTATTTATAAAGGGACGGGCCATGGATAGGCTGCCACCCACGTCTAGTGCTCTGTTAGAGCATACAAAACGGGCATGTTTGCAAGCGGGATTCATCTGGAGTCAGAGCTTGATAGCAAACCCTGAATATCCCAACTTTGAAGATTGGGGATGGAAGAAAGAAAATGGTGTATGGACTCCATTATGGAGCACTATCAAAGAAACCGCAGCATCCGTAAAGGAGTTAACTAAGTGTTCCTGTCACAGCTGCATTACAGGTCGATGCCTCTGTAGGAAGTCAGGGCTTCCTTGTACTGGCCTCTGTAAGTGCGGGGGAGATAATTGTTCTTGCTTCGGAACGAGTTCCAGTAACATATTGTGCAGAAGCAAAAAAAGGAGTTATTCAGTTGAGTTAGACGCCGTGAGCTATAACTCGGGAACCAAACCTTATACAATAATTTGTTAGGTATCGTTTTGTAGCTTGATGTGTACAGTTTTTAATAATTTTAGTTCATTTTATCACAACACTTTTAATTTTCCATTAAGTGAAGAAAAATAAAAAAATATAAAAATTTCTTTCTAAGTTTACAATACATTGACGGTTTTATTAAAAAGTATATGTCTTATCACTATAAATTTAGTATTGTTGAGTAGGTAATTTACCGACCTTTATTTGTTTCTTGAAAAGTAAACTCATTAGTCCTATCGTTTTTGTAGAAATTAAAAAAAACCAGAATGAGAGAGATAAAATGGAGAAAGGGGGGGGGGGGATCATTTCTCGGCGTGTCTCCTTATCAAAATTAAAGCACATATATAAAAGCTACATGTATGCTAAGTTTTATGCTTTCTGCCAGATGGGACCGTAATTTATGTTAACAAGCCGTACTATAAATAGTAGTCTAATTGAATAAATGAATGTTTGAGTTTGAGTTTGAGTTTGAAATTTCAAAATGGGTCTAGTCGGTACGAAAATTATGAAGCAATAAAAACTCTACATTAATATCAATTATTACTTTTCAGGGTAACACTTCAGAATCTTCTAATATTATATTTAACAACTCAAGTATTCGGGTATGTATCAATGTTTTTGGAGTGAAAATTCTTTAGGCGCGTTGAGAGTAAAATTTCAAGGTAGCATCATGGCAATACCGTCATGGAGTAACGCGACGATTTTAGTATCTTTGAATCATGCCAAAGTTTCACTTCTGACACGTGTGCCCGGCACACGCTTCGTTTTTTAATATTATTAGATAACTTTTCCCTATCTTAGTTTCCAAATAATGTAGAATCTTAAGTCAAATTTCATCTTTTAAGAATTTTTTTTCATAGAAGTGCAGGAATCGTATTTCCCTTTTTACGAAAAAGTATACTTACTCAGTTTTAAAATCTGTGTTTATATTCACTTAGCACTTATTCCATTAGTAAGAATAATATTTTAACAACATCTCTCCGCCCCGGGTTTTATTATGTAGTATAAAATGTAATTATCCAGAAAAACTTCATACATTCTATGAGATCTCTTTGTCACTCTGCGTATTTCCTCCTATTCATCTTTGTTAGTGATTTTGACGTGACAACGTCTTATAATTCGATAGAGCCGGCTGCACGCCCGAAAAAACATGACTCATGCGGCGTTACCTCGCTCTGAGGCGTTCCACGTAAGGCTTGAAGTGCAAGCGAGAGCGCGGAACGAGCGACAAAGAAGCACAATCGTTGTCACGTTCAACTATCGTCAGTAAACCGACTTTACAGACAACCAATTTTTTTTATTATGTACTAGATGCAGCAGACGTTGTTCTGCCATATTGCCCCGTTTTTGTAGTTTCTAAATAACAAACTTCATCGAAATATTATCCGAATTGGTCGAGCCGTTCTCGAGTTTTCGCTCAGCAACACATTTTTATTATGTAGATTGTAGAAGATAATATTTTGACGTTGTACTGGTAACATATAAGTATATATTAAATTTATAATTACTATCATGTTAGGTAAAAAATATGCGTTCGTGTACTAGTGTATATGTTACAGTCAAAACCCTGAACCAGTCAATATCCTTATTGACCGGTTATTAAGCTTATTGACTAAGGGCGTCGGTAAATATCCTTATTGACTGATTTTATCTGATAAAATCAGTTAATAAGGATATTGACCGGCACCCTTAGTCAATAACCTTATTAACTGATTTAAAGAGCAGACATTCAGTCAATATAGGTTTGAATAGATTTTAACACTTAAATCTTTCTGTAATGGGCAAGTAAAACAATAGCGAGTCGGTTCTGGCACTCGCCGGCCGCTGCCGCGGCACGCTCGCTTCGCTCGCTCGGCTCGTGCGTGAGGGTCGCAGTTCAAACCTAACCTAACCTACTGGGTCGAATTTGACACTTAAACCTTTCTGTAATGGGCAAGTAAAACTCGCTATTGTTTTACTATCATCATCATCATCATCATCATCATCATCATCATCACCATCACCATCACCATCATCATCATCATCATCATCATCATCACCATCATCATCATCATCATCATCGTCATCGTCGTCGTCGTCGTCATCATCATCATCATCATCATCATCATCATCATCATCATCATCATCATCATCATCGTCATCATCATCATCATCATCATCATCATCATCATCATCATCATACCGCACATTACAGAAAGATTTAAGTGTTAAAATCTATTCAAACCTATATTGACTGAATGTCTGCTCTTTAAATCAGTTAATAAGGTTATTGACTAAGGGCGTCGGTTAATATCCTTATTAACTGATTTTATCAGATAAAATCAGTCAATAAGGATATTAACCGACGCCCTTAGTCAATAAGCTTAATAACCGTCAATAAGGATATTGACTGGTTCAGGGTTTTGACTGTAGCATATACACGTAAGAAGTGAAACTCCTTTATGACCTTATTTTTCAAAAAATAATTTACTATAAGAAACTTTACAGAAATACGTCGAATCACGCGTGGTAGGGATAAGAAAAAGATGGCGCGTAACGGAAAAATGTCACGCGTAACGAAAAAATGTTACACAAATTTTTTTTCCAACCCCGATAAAGAAGTTTCACTTCAAAAATGTAATTATATAATTGGAACAACCTCGCAGGCTTCTAAAATACATTCTTTAAAACTTATAATGACTTTTTATAACTTTTAATGAATCCCGTACCTTTCAGAGGGCCAGACATGTAGAATTTGCTACAGAAACAACTTTATCCCACGTTCTGAATACAATAGCGAGAAATTATCCAGATTTGAAAACAACTAAAGGACAATCTATTGAAAAAATCAAAGAACGGATAAGAAGGAAACTGCGTCAATATATGAAGAAGAAGAAAATGAAAAAAGCTATGAAATATAATATAACTACGTTATAGAGCAATAAACTATTGATAATAATTATTATGTCTATTTTTATTTGGATATCATCCGGTTACTCAATTTTGTCGACATGAAGCAATTTCCCGTACAGTATTTGATTTCCTAATTTACAAATTAAATGATATATTTTTGAAAAATAAGGAACCTAGCTCAAATCTTTAATTGCAAAATATCTCTCTCTTAATTTAAATTATATCCAGGCCATGTTTTAGGATATTGTATATTTAAAATATATTTTTATTGTAAAATATCTTGATTTTAATATCTCTCTCCTTGTGTTTGATGAAAATAATTAGTTGCCTAACAGCCTATTGTTCCATACCTTAGTTAAATACTTTAAAGCTCCAAAATTACCTTCCAAATATAGCACATAACTACCCTTTACAGTCGGGGATAGAGCGAATACTTAGTTTCAAAAATAAAACAATTATTTTAATCATTCATTTTAATATGAACAATAATATCAACAGGCTTTCCATTCTCCAGTTCTTTCGACTCTGATAAATTGGAATCCTTTCCTCTCAGAGAGGTTTTCACGAATCTTTTACCGTATTTCCTTTTTGGTTTAGCCTTCTTATGAGCTTGAACATCATTCTTATTTATCTTTTTCTTTTTGTGTTTTAATTTCTTTCTCTTGGGCTCTCTGTAGGAATATTCTGCTCTATTATTTTCATAATAGTCGGGTTGTATCGTCGATACATACTGTAACATAAATAAAAAAGTTTTTATTTAGTTGGACAAATGTTAGTATTTGGTAGGTTCATGATTAATTGAAGATTGGAGAAATCAGGAAAATTACTATTTTGTGTGGTGTGGAAATTAAAAAGTGAAAAAATTTAGTATATATAGAGTTGTGAACACGGTTTAGATTATTTTATGAAGTTTATGTTTGTCTCAGACTCATAAATTTTATATATTCATTTTGTCTGATAAGCAACCAAATTATTTTAAATATCTATAATTAACAAATTAAATTAAATCGGTATAGGTTTTGAGTTACTTAAATTACTAATTATTTGAGCTACACACCCTTAAAATTGTTAAACCTGTACAGTGAAAAGGTTTGTAATTATCAACTTTAAATTAAATCGTTCAAAAGTAACGTTTGTGGTAAATTTAATATTGTATTAGCAACTATGGAGTTTCTTGCCGGTTTTTCTCCGTAGATACTGCTTTCCGAATCGGTGGTAAATGTTAAAAATATGTACCTAATGACGTTTCAAAAGTGCTTCTAGAAGAAGTCTAATTGAATAAATAAATGTTTGAGTTTGAGTTTTGAGTTTGAGTATTAAAATCTTACCTTGAATTGTAAACCTTCTCTGCTGCTAAAGTCCAGAGGCACAACTGCATGTCTTGCTTCTACCTAAATGATAATAAATAAAATCAATATGGAAACATAACTATAAAAACTTATCATAAAAGAAAATCCGTAAAAATTTGTTTTCCGTAAATTTTTGTATTATGTACTATTTATAATACAAAAATTTAGGGATAAGTAATGTATTATGTATTTATATGATTCGTCTATAGATCGTATTTGAAGAAAATTCTATAGAAGATAATAATTAAATTTTATAATTTAATACCAATTACCAACCCTATTCCGATCACCATTAAATTCTAATAAAACTATTAATACGTAAATAATCCACTCATAGAACATTATTCAGCTTCATAACTTTATCAAATGGTGCTATAATTATGATTTCCCAAACAATCTGGTTTACGTTTAAAATCCAAAATATTGATAAAACTCTTGTATATTTTTCCTTTTTATAATTTTCTAATCTCGTGCTATATTTATTAAACAAAGTTACCACTCTGAAGTTAGATTATTAGTTCGTCCTTTTCTTTCATATTCAAAATCGTATTTCCATCTCCCCTTGCAGCTTACTTCAGTGCAGTGAATTGAACTATTACCTACATAGAAATGAACAACGTAGAGATTTTATCATTAAATTAATATGTTATACATAATACAATATAGTTTACGTTAATTCCTACAAATCACATAATAACTACCTAATTATAAATATTAAAATATATTCTTCGTATGTTACTAAAATCACTGAAAAACGACATTACTTCCTACCTCTAACCTTTAACTTTGATTTTACAACAGCGAGCAAATATTATTTATAGCAAGCAGCTTTAAAAACGAATAAAAATAGATAACTATAGAAGTTTTAATCACAGCTGGTGTTATTTTAATATAAAATTTTCAAACAACAAGCTATAATAACACTCTTTCAAACTAGGTATATGTCGAACTTTTTAACGACCTCAAGTTTAAATGTTTCAAAATATATTTTGTAAGCGATTTAATGAGACTCATTCAACAATATTTTCCTAAATAATGTTTTGTTAATAAAGGCTAAGTCTCATGTGTATAAATTATATATTTGGTGTTTGGATTTTATCAAAATGTGTGTATTTGTGTAAATTGTATTCAGAGACAATTCACGTTACTGTAATTACGTAATTCGTGTATGAGTGAAAGATTAACATTATAATATGTACCGCATAGAATTATTCCTAGTGCGCTGGAATATAAGAAATAATCATTACGCAAAAAATCTCATCTCATCTCTGAGGTCTCTATATTTGTAATACTTATAAAATAACTAGGTTTCCGCCCGCGGCTTCGCCTACGCAGTCAAAGAAAAACCCGCATAGTTCCCGTTCCCGTGGGATTTCCGGGATTGCGTCATTTTCCAGGGATAAAAAGTAGCCTATGTCCTTTCTCGGGTATCAAAATATCTCTATACCAAATTTCATGCAAATTGGTTCAGTAGTTATGGCGTGATTGAGTAACAGACAGACAGACAGAGTTACTTTCGCATTTATAATATTAGTATGGATAATCATTACGCAAAAAATCTCATACAGGCCATCTCAGGTTATCTCTAAGGTCTCTATACTTGTAATACTTATAAAATAACTAGGTTTCCGCCCGCGGCTTCGCCCGCGCAGTCAAAGAAAAACCCGCATAGTTCCCGGTCCCGTGGGATTTCCGGGATTGCGTCATTTTCCCGGGATATAAAGTAGCCTATGTCCTTTCTCGGGTATCAAAATATCTCTATACCAAATTTCATGCAAATTGGTTCAGTAGTTAAAAGGCGTGATTGAGTAACAGACAGACAGACAGAGTTACTTTCGCATTTATAATATTAAGTATGGATTGTCAAAAGTAACTCCGTCTGTCATTGAAGTTATGATCTTTTAAAACTTTTCCCTATTCCAGGATATTACCAGTCATAAACGAAATTGGCAAAATCATTCAATTTCAGGTTTTTCCTCTACTCGCCGTAAAATCACTAAAAAAATTGAATAGTAGAAAATAAAATTAATTAAGTACATACATATAAGTCTTTATATACAAACCTCTGAACCTATTTAGATGAAATTTGGAAGACTACAACTTGGCAAAGTTACCCTTTCTATCAAGAAAACTAAATATGATATAGGAATATGGGATAGAAATCAGTCACTAAATCTAGTTAAACACACATGTACAAAGGACATATTATTATACATATATCTGGAAAGCGAAATTCGAAAAGGTTACAATGATACTCCGTACTTACAGTTATTTGGAAGTGGGATTGTTCAAAGAGATCAAAACTATTCCAATAGGGTTTGGTTGAAAGAATTTTTCATTTAGCTACAAAACTCTATCTTCAATGGGAAATTAAATGATACATTTACAACTTTTAATAGAGACTATAGAGCCTTTATGAAGCTTTTTTATAACTATACATAATATATATAATATAATACATGTCTACGTAACAGCTGTATTTGTACTATTTTTTTTTTCTTGTTAGAAATGTGTTCCTTCTAGTTGACTTTTTGCTTACACACTGTTAAATAATTTAGAAAATCGATTAAGTAGTTCTATTCCATCACTTTCAATATTAAAGTAGATTTATAAGCAATTTGGGCATACGTGAGGTATCATAACCTATTCTACTAAAATATTAGTTTTTTTTTTTAATTATAATAATAAATGCGAAATGTGAGGATGGATGTATATGTGTTTGTATGTTTGTTTCACTTTTACGCAAATACTGCTGAACTGATTACAATGAAATTTAACAAACATATAGAGGGTAACTTGAATTAACACATAGGTTTTATCCCGGAAATCCCACGGGAACGGGAACTATAGGGGTTTTTCTTTGAAAACGCGGACGAGGCCGCGGTGGAGGCCAATATTATGCTACACATCTGTACGACAAAAAAGCAGCATCCTACGGCTATTGTCTAACTTTCAATATTCTTGAATATGTGATTTTGTAAACTTTACAAGCGGGCTTATTTCGTCGGCTAACCATTTTTTGGTTCTATATGAAATTCTGCATTGCCGAGCCTTATAAACCCAATATCGTATGTAGGGTAACCACAAGTTTAATATGTAGAGTTTATAAACACCTTAAAATACCTTAATAAATATCTTATAAGTACCTTATATCCAGAGTAGGGGCAGATCCTTATCGTAAATGTGATAAAATTTATTTGAGAAACCCCTTTCAAATGATTTATAATTATTTAATCTCTATGATTTCTTGAACAAGGCTTTAAAATGCGAAAGTACGTGTGTTTATTTATATTTGTAAAACTTACTACAAAGAAAGTCTTAATATGGTAAATAGATTAAAAAATAGGTAGCACTTTAATTAGATTATCAAAGAAAAAATACATTTATGACATACAAGATAATATATGCACGCAGCAAGCGGCTTCGCCCGCGTTTTCAAAGAAAATCCCGCATAAATAAAAAGTAGTAGTAGTATAAATTCTTCAGCTACTCACATACAAATTTCATTGTAATCGGTTCTGTAGTATTTGCGTGAAAGAGTAACAATCATCCATCCATCCTCACAAATTTTCGCATTTGTAATATTATTATTTATTAGGATAAAACAATTATCCTAAAAATATTGAACATTGTGCCACCCTCGTACCAGCCGCGCTATTTAATAAGCGAAAAATGAAAACTTTGAAGTAAAATTCTTTCTTTTTACCGCCAAATAAGTCTAAATGGGAATAATTCTTATCAAACAAAACCGAGCCTTTATTGTATTTTACTTACAATGGCTTAGAAATTTTGTTCGAATTTTTACTTGTACAATGATAGCGTTTAATGTTTCAAGTTTGTGATTAATGTCCTGTTTTTTAGGCTTTTGGGTGAAAGAAAAAGCTTGGCAACGAATTCAAAATGTAATTTAGTCATTATTGTACTTTAGAACCTAGTTTATGTTGGGAGATAAGATTTTTTCGCTTTTTTTTGCTCTATAAAGTTATGTGAAATTGTTTAAGATAGAGCAATCAATAACAATGTAAGAAACAATAGAAACACTGCAATATTAAAGGGATATTTATGCTTTTGGCATAAAATACTAAATAGTAGCTAACGTTACTTTTGGGATAATAAAAAAAAATTAAAAACTAAGAACTTATTATAGGTATTTCATGATATTCTCAGAAAAGTCTTGTTACATAATATATCTAGTTACGCTTACTAAATCGTTGTAAAAGTGTACCAATTAACACAATATTTCCATGTCATTTCAATAAAAAAAGAAAACAAGTCAAAGACCGGCAAAATTGACTCACACCAAATCACTTAATAATTGATGTTACCGTTGTGAACGAATTCAAATAAATATGCTCAAGTCTCAACTTATTGTTACGTCTAATCTTTTAGATAAAAGGTTGTAGGTAAGCCCTCCAGTCATATATTTTGTAAAACAAAGGTTGTATCCTTTGTATATTTGGTATGAAATGTTTCTCTTGTGAGTCACACGCTTATTTGTCCTAGAAAGTGGAATTGGAATTACTTCGAAGAATTGATTGTTTTGTGTGCAAAACATTCTTTATCAAATTAGTAATGTCCTGGAAGGATATTCTTTACTTTTAAAACGGAAAACGAATCAGCTTTTGGTAAAAGCTCTTGATTAAGCATAGGTAATATTCGTTATACGAGTATCTAGCTACTGAAATTAATTTTACAAATGCATACAAAAACTGTTTTAATAGTACATGTAATAGTATCGAATTATTATATTAAAATCTGGTAGGCAATTTGAGTTTTAATTTTGAGAAATAAATAATTTTACTAAGAAAATGATGTAGAGCGGTATGATTAAGATATTGCATAATATTATATTGAAAAAAAATAGGGCGATGTAACTTGACCACCTCGTGGTTGTAAACATAAAACCATCGACAGAAATTCCCCAAAAAAACAAATCGAGGTCAAAGGACCTACATAACAGTACACAAAGTTTTCTTTTATTTTGGTCCTTCCCGCGTTCGGTCATTGACAGTTGGATTTAACACCTTCCATATAATTACATACCTTTCTCTTTCCCCCTCACAGAATGTACACCTTACCGCTATGATAGAAAGAGATGGAACGCGGAACGGTACTTTTCAAATAGCGGAGTTCAGAGTCAAGGACAAATGCACTCTGATTTTCTTACTCGAGCGAAGGAGACAGTTCTATGGCGGAGAAAGAGATGACTATATGAAATGAGTTTAGATAGAAAAAAATTGTCATCGCGTGCCGACGTTGCCTATACGCCGCGAGTGCGCTCGATTTTTAAATATTGCTGGATTTACAAATATTAATACATTTTGACGAGTGCATTTCTAATATTTGTGTCATTTGTTTTTTGGCACGCAGTTCAGCATTGTGTTGGAGGTAAAATAATGTTACCGTAATTTATGTGCAATAGAAGTTTCATAGTGAAAATAGACGTTATTTACCATAATTTATTTATATCTGGATGAAATACTTTTAGTAACGGTAAGTTTATTATTTATTTATATTAAATAATGTTATTGTTTTTGTCCTACATAAGTATACTTATGTATTATGTAGAGCTAATTAGTGACCTACCTCAGTAATTACGAAACTGAACTGAAGTTTGGAAGAAAACACGAGCTTTCAAAGTTTAAACAATATTTTCTTCGTTCGTTGCGTCTTTATAGGTTTCAATTTAATTTAACATTAACTACCTACTTGATTTTGGTGACGCCCGCATTTTCATGTTAATTTTTAAGTAGAACAAATTTTCTTTCTCCAATATGATACTAGTTATACAATAATAATTATTAAACTTAAGTAAGGGCCTAATTGACTAGCTGATCCACGCAACTTTGCCTGCTCTTAAAACGAATATTTATTGCCATTTTTACAAATTTTTTCATTGAAACTCGGCTCGTAATTGTGGTAGCGTGATGTTTAATTAACAGTCCTTCTTTGATAAAAAACCGGCCAAGAGCGAGTCGGACTAGAGCACCGAGGGTTCCATATATTAACCTGTTTCTTTTATAATAGGTATGTCGTCACTGTAAATTTATAAATACCCTAACTATACCATTAATAAATATCCTGTAGGTTTGTAAATGTCGAAATTTTCAGCATAAACCGTGAACAGCTGCAGCTTTTGATTACATTGGCTTATAATTATTTGATCGCCCCCACTGATAATATTAGTATTAGGCTTGGTAAAGGCACATGATACTACCTAATAAAAAATGAAATTTCCGAACACTTCACGAAATGAACAAACTTACGATATGGCCACGACATAGATTAATGATATGATTTTCAAATCCCGTTCTGAGCCGGTCTCTTTATCAATAGTTCGTTTGCATTGCTTGTTTGAGTACAATGCTGTATAATTATTGCAATTGTTGTACTCTCAATGGTTAAGTGGTTTAGTCATAAGGAATGTTAGCGAAAGGTACCGAATTCGCTTCCCAGTGGAAACGGAAATGTACTAACGTGCTTAGTATCTGTTTTTATGTGTGGCATTTTTATATTTTATTGAAGATAACTGATAAATAGAGAAATGTAAGTAGGTATATTTATTTAAGGAGAAAAAGCCGGCATTTACTTATTTTTAATTTTGTAAGGATCAGCTGTACCATAGCTGTACCTATAAAGAGATAAGTATGACTGATCTGCTTAGCTAAGTGGTTAAAGTTTGGGTATTACAAAAGATTTAGTATAGCTAAAACATGTCTCAGTATAGCAGTAATCAGTATAGGACTAATGACCTACTTATCCGTAAAGAAAATACATCATGGAACATAATATCAGAACTCTATGTAATGATGTACCTACCTACAAGGAGCTTTTATTTTGATAAGAAAAATATTAACAGACTAAAAACAATCGTAATTATGATGCGTTAGACTTTAGACTGAATGGACTCTGTTCTAAGTAATTATATTCAAATGAAAGTTTTGAAAAAAAAACCCTTAATCTCATAACAACATTCTCATATATTTTAATGACATAAAGCACTTACACATAATCCTCAGAAATAAACATAAAATGACGGCATAAAGAAATCCCATAAATGCAAATGTGCAATATTAATATTACTTTAAAAGCTTCATAATTTAAAAGATTTTATATATCATATCCTGCTTTGCGCTTTATATCCGGGTAAGAGTTTTTAAACCATTATACTCATTAATGACCTACCTAGCAATAAGGTTTTTTTACTAACGGACGATAAAATTTTACTTTTATAAAATATGTCGAAAGCACACTGCCCAAAAACAAAAGTAATTACTTGGAAATATGATTAGAAAAGGAATAAAATATTTATATTTATAAAACAAATTATTTATTTGAAATGTCGTTTAAACACAAAGAGGACTATTTAGTATTTACCAAATACTAAGAACTGTTATTGTATTATGGATTTTATATAGAATACGTAGAAAAAGCGTAGAAAGAATAATTATAAAAATTCCTGTAAACTGAAACGTGAGAAATAAGCCATACCTAACAAAACAAATATAACGGCAATTCATTATTTAACCCTAGAAGCCTAATCTACGCCTGCGAGGCGTACAAGAATTCGAATATTGGATGTCTCTTTCTAACGGTTGAAGCTAGCGCGTCGTACTCTTTAGTTATCTCAGTGGCCGACGGGAGCTAGAGGACGGTGCCTGTATCGTTAAGGTAAGTCCCGCCATTTTTGATTTATCGAAGTGTTACACGCCTGTGAGACGTATGTTTAGGCTTTGTGTAACTTTTAACTAAGATTGAGTGATTTTACTTTTGATTGTTTTTCGTGTATTTTATATATTTTTTCGGAATTGTTTCAGGTATAAATATGTCACGGTCCAATATATTAAATGAAGACGACATTATCGCAATTTTGAACGGAGAAGACGTCCTTCTCACGAGGTCTCAAATTCCGAAGTTGTGGATGACCAATTATCGACGACGTTCAAAGCGAGGACGAAAATAATGAGGTGTTTGAGTTTGTTGCGTCATTACAAGAATCTGGGCCCTCTGAAGAAACTAATCCAACCATGCATGTCAAAATTAGTGTGTAATAAATGTAAAAAATCTGTGTATGGCGAGCACAAGGTTGATTTATGTGTAGACTGTTCCTAAAGTTAATCTAGTCCTTTAAAGTCTGGTTAGTTGTAATGTTTGATCTAAGAATATATAATTAGCGTAAAAAAAAATTGATACTCTATAAAAATAATGTATGTTTTAGTTGATTTTGAAGAAGTTAAAATTTTTGTTCCAATTTATGCATATTGTTTTTTATGTTGTAATAAACAACTGTGATTATAGTTATAATTGAGAACAGTGTAGTTTTATTTTTAGTTTATTTCCCAAATTCAAATTTCCACTTTATTAAAACAATAATAATTAAACAATATACCTAAAATAAGGGCTTTTATATGTGTACGCCTCTGAGACGTATATTAAGGCTTTGTGTACGTTCTATATAGATTAGGCTTCTAGGGTTAAATTTAAACACAAAACAAAACTTAATTGGTAAAGATTTTGTATAAAAACTATTACTAATCTATTATATCAAAATTAGGAAAATTAATATTTGTCTGTTGTCTTTATAAAATCGTTTGTCCATTTAATGATTTTCAGTAGTGTTGTGCATGAGCCAATGAAGCTATCTAGGTTGGTACGATCAATCTTGTTATTTAGTACTTAAATAAATAAGAAAATTGGACAGCAATAAAATTTGGTTCATAACATGGGAATTTTAGTTTTGTCTGATAATCCTAACTTAATTAGTGTTGGGCCTAGATAGCATTGTGTGAACTTTCGAGCCCCCTGAAGTCTGAACATAATATTATGAATTATGTTATTTCGCAAAACTATTTTATAGTTTAACTTTGAATACCTTTGTGTTTATGTGTTAAAATTTATTGTATTCGTCATTATGGTGATTCATTAAATAATCAAGAAATTCTAATATTTCGAAGCCTTTGCCAATCTTAAAATGTTACACTAGTGTATAATTGTACTGAATTGAATATGTTCGGCTGTTCTGAAACCATAATATTACCTACCTATATAATTTAAATATTTTCTAGCTCTTACTAATGAATCGACATACAGCTAACAGCTATTACCTACCTACCTATATCTTATAACGTTTTCACTTAGTTCTATATCGCAAACCGTTATTAGTAATTTAAACTGCGTAAATGTTAAAAAATAGCAAGTGATTTTAACACCATAAAAAACATAAAAGAAAAAAACAAATAACTGGAGGCTATAGCGGACAGGTGGGGTCATTGACCGTATGACGTCACTGGGACCGCTAGCTATGCCTAGAGGCTAGAACGATCACGAAGAAATTATTAAAATCATTTCAAAGTTATTACGTCATAGTTCTTTGCAATTGAAGGGTACAGGGGAAAAGTGATGGATGTCATTTTTTCTTGTTTTTTTTTTGTTACTGGCAACATTCGAAAGTTCATTAAAAATAGTACAGGCTTACTTCAGAATACAGGCAATAAAAGCTTCATGTCACCAAAAAATTAACAGTTAAAAATTAGGGCACATGCAAAAAATGATGGATGTCAGTCAAAATATGATGAAGGTGTCTATCATGGCAGCTATGGCGGGATTTTGTTCTGTCTGATCTGTGGCAAAATTCTGCTCATAATAGAGAGCAAACAATTATTTTCTTGCACTACCTTAAGCTAATAATATTGTTGATGATGATTAATAATTAAGCATACGTAGTGTTTCCATGATGACCTTCATCAATTTTTAACTGACATTCATCATGGGAATATAAGGTGTCTTTGTTTTTTTCAATTAAAAAAAAATACATAAAATGCTATAATAACTTTGACTTTCATTCCAACTATGACAATGAATATAAACCTATAAACATAAATTTTATTTAGTGTGAGGTCAGTATTAAACAGACACAATGAGTCTATGAACTTAAATATCTGATTTTCTCAAATCAAAGTGTAGTCGACATCCATCACTTTTTCCCTGTACCCTTCAATTGGTAGACGATAAAAATTTACACAAAGTATTAGGTATATTAGTAGGTATATTCTACGAAAAGTGGAAAAAATTGTTACTTATTTGAATTGGGGCGTAATTTATTACATTAAAACCATACACAAGCGAAAGCTTAGTATGGGATCAGATCGTGCCGTGTGAAAATTGTCATGAAATATTTATTTATTTATATCAATTGTTGAAATAATACTTTACGTTATTTTACAACTTTTACTGAAGGGACAGGCCTATGGGCTATGATAGAAGTAATATTGTTCTACCTAGGATATGAAATTTTTTGAATAAATAGATAAAATATTATAGTTAATGTAGATACTTACTAAATTCTAACAATAGAACTATTTCCATAGTCTTGAACGCAATTGCAATTAAATTTCTCCTATTATCGTGTTCAACTACATAAAAAGATGTTTCTCTGTATAAGTACACTGCGTTTACTCTTATTCTTATTTTACATGTGAAGAAAAATGGACGTGAAAATATATAAATGTAAGAGTAGCGTATTGTAAATATAATTAGATTAGTCAATAATATTATTATTTTAAGCTTCTAAGATTTTCAAAAATTAAATGAATACACAAAATTTTTCAAAAAACTCAGCCTAAAAACATCGAACACAGTTTACTCTATCGTCAATACAAATAAAATATTACTTATTATTATTACAACTAATCTTCAATGCATATAATTACTAAAACTTTGAATTTCTACTTCCAATCAATCTATATCTATGTTTAAATACGGAAATACCAATCTAACACAAACATTATTGAAACAACCATCTGTTTATTTCCAAAGCTTCTAGAACAATCTCAAGCTGATAGATTTCGCTTTTAACGAATACTGTGAGCTATCAACCGTCAATGTACTTTCATATCTTTAATTCATATGAGATCGAGTGAATTCCACCTTGTCACGATATGTGCTGCAATCAGGTTAAATGAGATTTAGTACTCAATTATAATGAAATCATAAAAACATAGCCTACATTGTGTATAGTTATGTAGGTCATAGCAATTAATAGGTGTCTAAAGTGTTTGAGTATATTCTGAAATAAATCTCAGAAATGTAGAGCAAGAATAAAGGCTATTTTATATGCAAACTGTGATATATTTTGCGTTAGTGATATAATTTTTCATAAAAAATATTCATATATCTTCACATGGTAGATATACAGGGTGTAATCGTTAAGTGTGCACAGGCGATTATTCCGTAACTATTAAACTGATATAGAAAGTACTATACCTAATGAGTAAAATGACAATAATAACTTTTTAACAAGTGATAACTGCGTTAAAAACAACCGACTTCAAACTTGCACTTGCAACATTTACAAATACAGACAAAAATGCTCATAAAATAAAAACTACTGGGCCTATCCGAATAAAATTTTTATGGGACCAATTCGACACAATCCCGCATCGAACAAAAATATTGATAACCTCCTCCTTTTTTTGAAGTCGGTTAAAAATAAAACTAGAATTTACATCAAATGCTCCCATAATTACACCCGGTATAGTCTAAATATAATTAATTCAATTATAATTTATAACATTGAGAAATCCTTCTACTTAAAAATATCCTTATGCAAAAGTACCCTATGAGTGGGTACTTTCATATTTTGTAAAGGAAAGTGTTTCAAAGCTTGATATAAATCATTATTTTTCTTTCAAAATGATTCGCGCAAAATTTTTATAAGAAGGAAATCTGTACAAAATGAAATTGTGACTTCATTTTCTTTATAGCTTTCCCTACCATAAAAATATAATTTGCTTTTGAAATGTGTAGTAACTATTTCGTAACAACTTTGAAGCAATTTTCAGTGTGTATATTTATTCATATTTATGTAGGAATTTTATATTAGATGTGAATTTAGTTCGCTAGTCTTTCATCCTACTTTTAATATACTATTGCTTGCTTTATAAAGTCATAATTTAGTTTGTGTAATAAAGTGTTAACTATAAATAAATAAAGTACGTCAACTCGAAATTATTTCATTGAAAACTTCACAAAATTACATTTGAATATACAGCTCTACATCGTAGCCAAACTTTTCTTACACATTCGCTTTGATATAGAAAATCCATGTAACAATTCGTATTTAATTTAGCCGTTATTATTATTATACTTATACGTATTACGATCATCAGTATTCAATAAGAATAATTTAAATGCTATTCAGATTGTTAACCAATCCAATTTTTACAATGAATGTAAAAATAAAAGAAGTGAAATCAGACATTAATTTTATTTTCTAACGCAAGAAAATTAGCCTTCAAAAATATTGAAAGTTTGTTTCGTCTAGTTAAGCCTGCATTCCTATCCTTAATCCCATATTTGTTTGGACGAAGTAAATCAACCCTCGTCCCTAGTTCCTACTGTGCAATATAATATCAGTTAACTTAAAAACGTCATTTCTTTTGTTCCAGCTACCAAAATGGCAAGAATAAGCACACTCCTCATAGTATTATGCCAATTAGCCACAATTCCAATTTTGGGCAGCCGTTCAGAAGATGACAACCCATTACTGGATATGGCATCTTCCTTCCTACAGAATATGGGGAATGGAGGCGGCAATAACTTGGAGGGTCTAGCGGCTATAGGCAATATCATGGGAACGTTGATGCAAGGTGAAAATGCTAAGAACATTGGAGCCATGTTTGGACAGGATGGTGGAAATGCCGGCGATGTATTATCAGGTAAATTACTCTATTTCTAATGCATGAAAACATTAAATATTTTACTTATACAACCTATTTATATTTGTTTAAGAGAGGCCCTAATAGAATTAAAGACTGTGTTACTAATAGAGTAAATTATGAAGGACTTAAAATATGATTTGTCACTACCAGTTAACTCAGGAACTTGTAGAAAGTTATGCTGAAAATATTTGTATTAGAAGTAAAGTGAAATAAAAAGCTCTATTTATTTAACAAAATCTTTAATGTGTCCTTCACAATAAAATAATCTTGGAATTCACACTAATAACACTTACTACTAACCTCTACTAACACATAGTTTATTCTTGTTAAAATAAACCATCATAAATTATGTATCAACTTCAGTAAAGTACAATAACAGACTCTATACATTATGAATTGTTGATTCTAATTCTCGAAATCTTTACAATACAATGTATCTGAGAATAACACTCAAAACATCTCCAGACTCCAGTAACACTCCAGAAGACACGTGTATCTATCAACTCTTAACCCTGAGAGCTTTGAATCATCTTTATTGCCATGGTTTTGGCGTTTCACTGCAAATGATTTCCTGTAACGTTCCTTTCCTGACTTGGCGACTCCTAAATTGCGGTATTGAAGTGTTTCCAATTTCCACCAACACTGAAGAAATACAGAATTTTCCGGCACCATCGCTCTTTGAAAGATGAACTGATCAAAGCTCCACCCATTTTATTGTAGGATTTAGACCTGTTTAATCTTATAATATGGAGAGTAAAGCATTACATATTTCTAATGATTAGCTTGTTGCCTAAGAATCGACAATCGACGAAGCTTGTGGTGTTAAAAAGCGATTTATCTCAATACAGTACAGTACAGATCATTTCAAAAGAAAGCAATAACATTTTAATCTCTAGAGAAACATCTATATGACATAGAGTTGCGTGTAAAGTCAAAAAGTAGGAAATTTTTGTTTTTATCATTTTAATCAAAGCATATAAAACTTTAAAATTAAAGCATTTTCAAATGTATCTATACACATTATTCAAAATTATTATATGCACAAAAAAATTACCCATAAACTCACACATTCAATTAAATCTCATTATGCATTTAAAACAGAACAAACATTAGTTGCATTTTATAAATTGCCAACTCAACATAGTACACTCCATGTGGTTAGAGACAGTTAACTATCGTTAGTGTGCAAGTGTAAATTCTATGTAAGCTAAAATTCTAAATATACATATTTTGCATCTTTGCATAATACGTGCCTGCATGGTTATTTTTAGATTCCGCTCATTTTCGAATTACCTTGTACTTATAAAAAAATTAAGTAAACAATAAGTATGTACTTACTAATTAATGATTATTGTAGCACTATAAACACAAAAATATCAACAGCCCTGAATCGTCAAGTATAATTGTAATTTGTAATCAATTATAAATGTATTTTACAGGACTCGGCAGCTTACTCGGCGGTCAAGATGGAAAGATAGATCCATCAATAGTAGGATCCATGGTTTCCATGTTTGCCCAACAGATGGCGCCTAACGAGCCAAAGCGCCAAAAACGCCAAGCCCAAGAAAACGACTTCAATATGGAAGGCCTTATGAGCCTGGCTTCAGGATTTCTTGGAAACAAGAATGCCGGAGGATTCTTACCTCTAATAATGAACACATTAAGTTCACTTTCCGATGACGAAGCTCAGAAACGAGCTGACGGTCACAAGGACCATGCGTCTTTCCTACCACCATTTTTGGAAAAGGCTCATTTATATTGGGATATATTCATTAATTCCGAACTTGGAAAGACTATTTGGGAAAAATCAGGTTTTAAAAGAGCAATGAAATCGTTTATAGGCCCGGATGGAAATATTAGCTTTGAATTGATGTTCAAGAATTTTGAAAACCATTCGTTTAGAAGACATTGGATTAAGGCTGTAGCGAAGTATTTGACAGATATGGTAGTACATGTCGCCAAGCCAGAAGTTTATCAAAGGTTAGTACAATTATTTTCATATTAAACATATGCATTTATACCTGCATAATATGTATTTCAAAATCTCAAATAGAGCCTTCATTAAGTACCGTACGTAACTTATTATTAATATTCCATTGGTATTTTCGAATATTTTCTGAATAAATCTGTTCATCAGTGCACTTTCTTCACTATGTTAAGCAGATTAATTTTACACGTAAAAATCTTTATTATTATCATATTTTACGTGTCAAAATATGCAAGATACAAAAAAACAAAAACAAGTTACCCTTAGGCCTTACTTTGACAATCTGAAGCACATTTTATCTAATTCGCAAGGGAAAAAAGCAGTTTAAACAACGCCAAGTCCCCTTAAAATAGCCAACAATTACTTCAAATAGAGCACTAAATAAATTGCAGGAAGGAAGTAGGTGCTGGATTTAGTCCGACAATCCCACTCGAACCAACTTCGCATACTAATTATTATTGGGTTTCCAGCTAATCCTGCTGTGCGAATATTAACCTGATTTACGCGTTTGAAATAGTATTTAAGTTTAATATTCATATCACACCATTCTTAATAATTTATTAAATTTGGAAAACACGAATTCTAAAGGTTCAAGTTCGTAGAGTTTCTATTGCTAATAAATTGCTGTTTTTAGTTTTTCCTTTACCTTTAACCTTACACGTGGACTTAGAAAAATATTGATCGTATTTCAATTTAAAAAATAGAGAATAATTATTGTTAGGTGGGATTCGAAGCCAAGTTTTTTGCTTTACTTATCACGTTACCCACGACCCTCCTACTCCTCATAGACATAGACATTTTTCCGTTTACTCATTTTACTCTTTATTTACTGTGTTTATTAAAGCACTGTTTCAATAATGTTTCCCCACAGAACGACCTAATAATTTTACTGATATTACAGAAAATGATTATTCTATAAAATATACATTTTCAGGTACTTAATATCAGGGCAATTCATCGTCAACAGCTTCCTAGACTCTCAAGGAGTGCCAAAAAGCGTTCATTTGAATCCTAACCGTCCAGAAGATTCGATCACAGTACTAATAAACTATGTACTTAATAAATATTTAGATATGGATACGGATGTTTCGGGATATGTGAAACCAGCTATGGAATATATTAAGGTAAGAGTTCAATAGTAATACCTACTACTAATTTTATAAACTAGCTTTCCGCCCGCGGCTCCGCCCACTTGGTGTAGAACTTAACAATTCGATTTAATGTACATACGGTCGAAGACACAGCGAAAGCGACTTTGTTTTATAATAATACTAGGTTTCCGCCCGCGGCTTCGCCCGCGCAGTCAAAGAAAAACCCGCATAGTTCCCGTTCCCGTGGGTTTCCGGGATTGCGTCATTTTCCCGGGATAAAAAGTAGCCTATGTCCTTTCTCGGGTATCAAAATATCTCCATACCAAATTTCATGAAAATTGGTTCAGTAGTTTAGGCGTGATTGAGTAACAGACAGACAGACAGAGTTACTTTCCCATTTATAATATTAGTATGGATGTAGTGATATTTTATATTAAGATTATACCAACAAATTTTCATTTCATTTCAAAAAGTGTTTATACAGTGTTTCAAAATAACAAATCGATCCATATAGGGATATAGGTAACTATATTCTTATGAGCGAAAATGTATTTAAAATTATTTTTCCTGCCAATACTTAAATAAGTAGGTTGTTGGAATCGCCTACGAATTTTTCGTTATCTAAGTAAAAGGACGTTTATTTCCTATTATAAAAGAAACATTTTATGTGACAATATTGAAAAGGGATAAAAATAAACTTAAGACGGATTTAAGAATATAGAAAAAAGCTTATTTCTTATCTACAGGATTAGGAATTTAATTGGAAGGTAATTTTATTTCTTATGCTCAATTGATATCTATACCTAAAATTATAGACACAAAGTAACAAACAGCTTTTATATTTAAATACATAATAATTATATGGCCACACCAATGTTAATCAGTAGGTATGCAGTAATTAGGACGCATTGAGAACATATTTTTTGAAGACGGGTACGACTAATTTACATGATGTTCTCAATTCATCGAAATAATTTTTCTGTACGTTTACCTGTTTATACCACTTTATGAAAATAAATAAATAATAAGATTTAACATATCTTCCCTTTCAGCAAACGCTAAAAATGGCGCAATTCAAATCCCAGAACCTCGCTAACCGTTCCGACTACCACAAACTAGCGGACAGAATGACAGACACACTGAACTTAGAAGTGATAGAGCCTGTGCTACGCGTGTATAGAGCGTATAAACATGCTATAGCGGCTCCACATTGTCAGGAACATTTGATGTGTATTGTGAATAGGCACCATGATCAGGATAAATTAGGTAAGTTAATCGACTTCAAAAAGTAGGATTTTATGTTTGTTATCTGAAGGTTCTCTTTTCAACTGTATTTTAATGTTTATTGACTTAGAACTAGATGAAGCAATTTTGATTATTCTAATTTTTTTCGAAAACGAGTAGTTAGGTAAATTTAATATGACTTCGACTTTACGATGAGAATTATTTTGTTTTTATATATATATAAGTACGTAGTTATGTTTACTTTGTTAATACTTTCAATAATGTTCGTATATTTCAATAAAAGGAGTCGTTTAAAGCTTTCCAGAGGATCAAAATGACCTGACCAAAAACATTATTTCAGCATTCAGGGAAATACATTAACACAGCCAAATATTCAGGCTACTGCGTTATAACAATAAATAAAATCTAATGCCTTTAATGAATGTTGTTTGAACAGTTAATAGTTTTAATGACGATTTCTATTCCTATATACTATTATTTTCAATTTCGACCTTCCTTTCTATTGATGTGTGGAATGGCAGGTAAATTCCATTACCTAATGTAAAATTAATCTGTAAATGGTAACTATTCTAATAAATATGAATGCAAATATTATCAATTCAATAATTTCATTATATCAGTACCAATAATTACTATATTCTCTATATCTAATTATTTCCATTATAGGTCTGCCAGGATTCAAAGCCGGTCTCACAAAGCTTAGCAGCTTAGTTGCGTCAGCGGCTCTCAGCTTCCAAAACGGGAAAGGTTTTTGGGACCTTTACAATGCAGTACAGAGCGATGTTAATTGTGAGGTATGTCGTATTATATTATACACCCATATATTATAAAGCTGAAGAGTTTGTTTGAACGCGCTAATCTCAGGAACTACTGACTCCGATTTGAAAAATTCTTTCGTTGTTAGATAGCCCATTTATAGCAGCAATATTCAGTACTAGCTGTGCCCCGCGGTTTCACCCTCGTGGCTCCGCTCCTGTTAGTCTTAGGCCGAGATTCATAGATCACACTTTAACTTTACTTTGATGGAAAGATCTACTTTCACCCAAAAATATATTTCTTAGTCGTGTCAAGCTCATCTTTACTTTCCAGAAACTATACTTTACTTAGTAAAGGCTAAGGAGCCGATAATCATGACTTTGGTCTCAAAGTAAACTTTACATGACTATGCGTATAAATCATGTAGGCCTTCATTTTAAACCAATTTCTTAGAACAGAAACACATTTTAATATGGTTGGGTTATAGATTGAAACGTCGTGACATTTTTTTGTTGATGTGTTGATCGTTGCATCGTTTCGTTTGTCTTATAACATTATTATATTTTTCTGACGGTTTTTGATATTTCTACTATAATCTTCCTACATAATGGTTTTTTTTAAACATTTAATTTTTGATATAAAATAATAATGTTATTATTTTAAATCTTTTTTATGGAAATATAACTTAATTTAATAATATGTTCTCAAAAACATAAATTATGCGTAACTATAACGTAACAGTTACACGTCTTACCCTGTACTTTACTTTGGGGCCGTACTTTTCTTAGGAAAGTCAAGCAATTGTCTATGAAATTAAATATGTTGAAAGTAAACTTCGGTCATACAAAGTTTACTTTGTGAAGACTCTTTTGCTCTAAAGTAAAGTCACGATTGTGAATCTGGGCCTTAGCGTAATGATATATAGCCTTCCTCGATAAATGGGCTATCTAACACCAAAAGAATTTTTCAAATCGGACCTAGTTCTTGAGATTAGCGCGTACAGACAAACTCTTCAGCTTTATAATATTATTACTAGCTGTGCCCTGCGGTTTTACCCGCATTGCTATGCTCCTGTTGGTCTTATCGTGAGGATATATAGCCTATAGCCTTCCTCGATGAATGGGCTATCTAACACCGAAAGAATTTTTCAAATCGGATCAGTATTTCCTGAGATTAGCGCGATCAAACAAACAAACAAACTCTTCAGCTTGCTACACGTGACACTACATCGTATGATCATCTTTTAAATTAAGCAGTTTTGTTTGTCCATTTTCCTTGAGAACCCTTTCTCTTTAGGGATAAGGGCCTAATGTAATTTACCTTTGTGTTGTTAATTATATTTCGGAGGGACTTTATCTAATTTGGTCTTTTGTTTGGAGAATGAAAATGGTTTAAGTATTTCTCGTAAAGTTGGAGAAAGTAGGAAATAGCATCCACCATATTTATTAAATAGGTACAAGGAAAAGACGTTGCTATAAATAAAAAAAAACTACCTCATATTAATAATATTATGTATGTAAATAGCTACCTGAATAACCATACAGATAAGTTCGCTAATTATCTATACTCTATGAAATAAAAGAAGAGTGAAATTTTATTACATAGTAAATATTAAAACTTTTGTGTCTTTGGACACAAAAATGAGCTCATATTTAATCACTAACAAAATGCATTGACATTAATAAACCTACATCAAAACCCACTCAAAGCAAACACAGTAAACAGATCCTAATGTGATCATGTAAACTTTACACCCAACGCTTCCGGCAGTTAATGTGTATCTTAACCCTTATGATAGTACATTAGGATTAAGTTTAATGGTTAAAGCAGTGATATTTTGGCTTAAGAATAATCTACTATGGCCATGCTTGATCTTTGAGAATAATTATTGTGCTCGTAAATTCGGACTAAGCTCGCAGTTTTCCGCCCAGCTGAAATCTGGGATGGACAATAATTATTGTTGGAAATTACAAGTTGTTTTGTTGCAAGCATAATTTGGGTCTACGGGTAAACAAAATAAAAACTCCTGCATATTTTTTAAATTTGCAATGTACAATACATAAAAAACTAGGTAAATGTAGGTAAGTTCTCTCGTTGTATTCCTACCTACTTAAAAAGTTATCTAGGTACATTCAATTCAGTAGATTTAAATTTAGAAAAACTAGACACATTTTGATACAGATGATACAGAAACGACTAATAAAACGACACGTGCAATATAAATTCCAAATTTGTTGATATTATATTTAATGATTTCTTAAAATATAGTGCAAACTTTGCACTTGTGGCGTTGCAAACCCCATACACTTCAAGATTATTTGCATTTCATATAGTTTGATGTAGGTACCTACAATTTACAAACTCAAACATTTATTTATTCAATTAGACTTATTTTAAAAGCACTCATTTTTTATCATTTACCACATTTTTTAATTTACAAAATATGTGTTACCTATTGATTTTATTTGATAGATAGGTACCTACCTACAACATTTTCATTATTATTTTTTTTTTTATTTCAGGCCAAATACCCCGCTGACTGCTCAGCATTCCACGAACATGAACTAAAAGTGACTACCGAAGTTTACCATAGCGAATTATAAAAATGTTTTAAATAATAATTTAGGTAATTAAAAGTATTAAGTTTCTGAGATTAATTAAGATTCGATTTAATGTAAAGAGATTCCTAATTATTACTTATATTTGGCTTATTAAGACTCATAGACTTAATTGAATATAATAATTATAATATGCATAGACATCTATAATACGCGTACTTAATGTTCAGAATAATTTATAAG
>CAJQZM010034497.1:0-12053 GCA_907164665.1 Colias nastes
ACTTTAAAACCGCGATTTTAAAGTTCGTACGTCTATCAGCCCTTTAACAATTATATTGTTGAAGTGTAAATATGAAAATATTTTTCAATTAATGTTATGTAATTATAAATTATAAATAAAACCAGGTTGGTATGTAAAAAATCAATGTTTATTTATTAGCGAACCGTACTGACGCGACGGGGCGACGTCGACTACGTCACCAAGATGGCCGCCAATCGCAATATCAACTTGCGGGGCATATACAAATACATACATTAGCCATTCCGAGCGGTCCGAGCGCCGGGCAAAAAATAGGGACCGTTAATTATTCTACAATCCAAGTGGCTTAGGTTATTAACTTATATTATAGTTTGGTTCACATACTTGACTAACAAAGAGTTTTGACTGTAGGAAGTGTTTATTTTACGAGAAATGAAACAACAAAAAAAAGCACTTGAAACAGGATGAATTCTGTTGCATTTATTTGAAATAAAAACAAATCGATCAACACAATAAAAGACATGATGCCTTTGTAAAACATTTCTAAAATCGATAACTAAACCCAATGACCTTCTCGTCGATGCGCGCGTAATCGAGACTGTGCACGGTAACTTTTTAAAGCGCTAGAAGCGCTCGTGGCTATGTTTTTGTTATGTAAACATGTGAATGTTTGCCATCCTTGTTCTTCTCTTGATATTTTGTGTTAGTTAGAGTAGTAAAGATATAGTTTACGATAAACAATTGTAAAAAATACGTCAGAGGGTACGTCACGGTATAATCAATCTCCAGGAGCGGGCTCCACAGATGCGATACTTTTGACACCGCCACAGAACATTAAAAACAAATAGAAGTGCTATAATGTCATAATTACTATGAAATCCAGTGTCGCCAAACCCACACATGTAAACCGATAGTTATACAGTACACTACAAGTAATCTATGCCTTTGATTGGACAGCTTAATTTGAGTAAAAACTGACTTAGGTTATAAATTCAGCATTTCAATATGTACCCTAACGCACCATGTTGCGGTTTATTTTAGTATAACATCCCTAGGTATATTAGCTGTTTTGTTTCTCATTGCACAGAAATTCCAAATTTGAAAACATCCAGCTACTCCACAACAGAGGGCGTTAGTTTTCGATAGATATAACTTTGAACCTCAACACATAGATATAAGGTTGAAATTTGTGTCACTCAACATTAATGACATTAACTTGATATTTATCTGATGCTATGCCCTGAGGGATGTCAGCCTTGTTATCGATAATTCACAAATAAATATTTTTTGTGTATTTTTTTTCTTTCTATTATATGAGTATAGTATAATGTGTCACATTTTGGAGTATGTTTATTACTACTAAGTACGTCTTTTTATATTATTATTATTAAATAAAAAACGGAATAGAATAGTATTAATCTATATTTACAAAATACAAACAGAAAATATGCATTATTTTAAATCTTGGAACTGCCGTAGGTTTGCTGTATCGGTGGCCTTTGTTAGACCGCTTAGTGCTGTTCGGCATCCAGTTAACTCGTCACGTTGCATTTATCCATTTCTCTTTTAAATTAGCCTCTTTGGGAAATCTATAAATAAATTAGACAAATGAAAGCTAAGGAAAAATAAAATAAAATTTAATATTTATAATGTTTGTCTTTTCTAAAGTATCGATACTGTCGATATGCGCCACAAGCATCACTAAAGCGACATTCGTTTGTTTATTGCAATAATATTCCAGAAATTCTTGTTTGCTGTTCAATCTATAATAGTACTAATTTCTTACGGATTAAGGTTCATTTTGACTAGATATTTGTATACAATTTTGACAAATTACAAGCGAAGTTATAACATAAAATATTATATGTAAAATAAATAAAAATAAGACTTACCGATGGTATGAAATGCCTCCATTGCTGATATTATTTCGTCTGCTATCATTTTTGCACTCTAATACCGATCAACACGTCCTAATTAATGAATAAATATGGAAAAAAGGTTTGACAGCTGACAACCGACTCGAATATTTTTCTGCGCACAACTGAGAGCAAGTTAGGTGATCTTACCTTACAAGTGACACGTGGGCCACGCCCACATCACACTTCTATCTACTTTACTGTTCTGTGGACACCGCGCTCCTGGAGCGCGCTCCACAGACACAGCTGTTTTGTTTCTCGTTGCTCAGAAATTCCAAATTCGAAAACATTCAGCTATTCCACAACAGAGGGCGTTAATTTTCGATAGATATAACTTTGAGCCTCAATACATAGAGATAAGGTTGAAATTTGTGTCACTCTACATTAATGACATTAACTTGATATTAACCTGATGCTATGCCCTAAGGGATGTCAGCCTTGTTATCGATAATTCACAAATAAATATTTTTTTGTGCATTTTTGACGTGACAACGTCTTATAATTCGATAGAGCCGGCTGCACGCACGAAAAAACATGACTCATGCGGCGTTACCTCGCTCTGAGGCGTTCCATGTGCAAGCGAGAGCGCGGAACGAGCGACAAAAAAGCACAATCGGACGTTGTCACGTTCAACTATCGTCAGTAAACCGACTTTACAGACAACCAATTTTTTTTTCTTTATATTATATGAGTGTAGTATAATGTGTCACATTTTGGAGTATGTTTATTACTACTAAGTACGTTTTTTTCATATTATTATTATTAAATAAAAAACGGAATAGAATAGTATAGTATCTATTACATATTATAATAAATCTGTAGAAGGGTCAATTCTGTACATTGAAAATATTGAAAAAATAAATACCAGGAAGTGTTACTGGATCGATACCAAACCCAAATATGTGATTAAAAAAATTTTTGTCTGTCTGTCTGTCTGTCTGTCTGTATGTGAAGGCATCACGTGAAAACTAACGGTTCGATTTCGATGAAACTTGGTATAATTATACCTTATTATCCTGGGCGTAAAATAGGATTATCTACTGACTCTGACTTTTTATCCTGGAAAAATACGTAGAAAAAAATTAATCTTAATTTTTCAGTTTTATCCATAGACGTTGTTCTGTAGAACCGCGAACACATGTTGCGTATTATTATAGGCCTAGCCGTATTTGGGTCCAATAGATATTTATAAGATGTCATTGTAGTTACTCAAAATGGAGAAATAAACCATCCACGCGAAGACCGACATCCGCGCGGACGGAGTCGCGGGCGGAAGCTAGTTAATCTATATTTACAAAATACAAACAGAAAATATTTTAAATCTTGGAACTGCCGTAGGTTTGATGTATCGGTGGCCTTTGTTAGACTGCTTAGTGCTGTTCGGCATCCAGTTAACTCGTCACGTTGCATTTATCCATTTCTCTTTTAAATTAGCCTCTTTGGGAAATCTATAAATAAATTGGACAAATGCACAGATCACAGAAACTAAAGGGAGATATGGTTAGGGGGCGGGGCCGGTGTCGCAGCAATATGCCCAAAAAAAGAACACATGCTGTTTGTTGCATTCAGTTGACGTTCGACCGTCGGCCGGGTATTATTTGACAATGCCGTGTTGTTCCGTTAAAGTTTGTAAAAACCGAAGTGAAACCAGCAACTTTAAGTCAAATGGAATCACATACCATCGGTAAGTACTGAAAATTATACGATTTTCTTACTAAAATTTCAAAAACAATATTACGTAGAGTGATTCTTGGTTTTATTATGTGACAGAACGACAGTCACAATAATTTATGTAAATAGTTTACAATGCTTCTTCTGTACGTGACTCTATTCAAACGCGGAGTTCGAATACCGCAATGTATAATGAACATACTAAAGCTAACAAAAACGTTCGATCGTGTAGTACGGCCGTGTAGTAAATTTTTATGAGACACCAGGTTTCGTACTCAGCGCAAGCGATTGGCATCTCTCTAGATCTCTATGGACAAATGAAAGCTAAGGAAAAATAAAATAAAATTTAATATTTATAATGTTTGTCTTTTCTAAAGTATCGATACTGTCGATATGCGCCACAACCATCACTAAACCGACATTCGTTTGTTTATTGCAATAATATTCCAGAAAGTCTTGTTTGCTGTTCAATCTATAATAGTACTAATTTCTTATGGATTAAGGTTCATTTTGACTAGATATTTGTATACAATGTTGACAAATTACGACAAGCAAAGTTATAACATAAAATACATATATGTAAAATAAATAAAAATAAGACTTACCGATGGTATGAAATGCCTCCATTGCTGATATTATTTCGTCTGCTATCATTTTTGCACTCTAATACCGAACAACACGTCCTAATTAATGAATAAATAGGGAAAAAAGGTTTGACAGCTGACAACCGACTCGAATATTTTTCTGCGCACAACTGAGAGCAAGTTAGGTGATCTTAACTTATTATTGACACGTGGGCCACGCCCATATCACACTTCTATTTGTTTTTACTGTTCTGTGGTGTTACCATTGCTCAGTTTGATAATTCCCAATATTTTAATATTATTGTATAAAAATAAGTTGTAAAATTATTACATTAATGTAACATACTAATTAAAAAGATATATAAACTTTCAGTAGATAATTATTTTTCAACTTTTATCTAAGGAATATGACGTATAACAATCAATCTATTAAATTTCCCCCAAATTTTCCCAAATTTTAGGGTATTTTATTACTGTTATATTTGATTTGGTTCCAACTTCCAATACATTCCAAAGATATCTGAATGAAAACCATTAACAGAAAACTATTCAAATTTCTAATTCTATAAAAAATATTTTAGAAATCCTTCAAACTCCGAAACTCAAGAAAATATCAACCAAGAAGATCATACAGAAATTGGAGAAGGTATTTGGTACAGACTTGACTGAAAAAAAGAAGATCTTATATAAACTTATTATGAACCATGTGAACGGCAAGGAATCTGAATCTGAGGGTTCGGAGGAAGTAAGTAAATCTTTACTAAAACCTAATAAAAAAGAGTTGAGTAATAAAAAAAGTTGATTAACTACTGCAAATTTGTCTTTCACTCAGTGGTAAATTGTCATTAATTTTCTGTTTGTCTTGTTTCAATTATTGTACATTTTCTTGTCTTTTTCGTTCAATATATAATAACTTGCCTTATAAACTAACTAGCTTTCCACCCGTGGCTTCCCTTCGCTGTATCTAAAACCTAAAAAATTTAGATCACATGAATGAAAACTTAAATTTCAGAGTGAAGAAGACAAAAAACCGGCGAAGCGAAAGAAACGCAAATACAGTTATGATGAGACCTCAAGTGACTCTGATGAGGTAAGCTTTATACTATCATCTACTAGCGGTCCGCTCCGGCTTCGCCCGTGGTACTTGTTTACGTTTTTTCCACATAAGAACCATCCTCGGACTTCAAGTAATATTATAAATAAGAATTAACAAAATTGGTTCTGCTGTTCTCGAGATTTGCGCTTATCAACAAATTTAGCGTTTCATTTTTATTATAAAGATTACCTCTTATTAATATAATCCGACTTTATATTATAAACTAATAAATAAACATGCAAAATTGTTAGGATGTATGTATGTTTGTTTCTCGTTCATGCGAAAACCACTGAACGGAAAATAATCATATAGACGATATAGGTAAACTATAATCTGATGGCAATTAGGGAAATCAAAATTTTGAGTGTGCAACCCTAGGGAAAATGGACTGAACGATCTTGATACTGCTTATTTTTTATTTTGTCCTCAATATCATTAGTCACATTACATAAGTGGACAATACTGTACTTAATAACGAGATATCCACTTAATATTATGTAGGTACATACTTACATGTATAATATACAATTATACATATTACTTTTATACAGGTACCTAATACATATTATTATTTACACATACCTATATTTGTATATTCATTACCAGTATGCCATGTGAAAATATCGATATAATGATAATGTAGATCAAAACTGCTTATAATTTTTTATAACATAAAATAAAAATAAAATAAAACTATGTTTATTTTCGTAAGTATTAACAGATACACACATTATAAAATTGACTTGGATAGCTTGGACTTGACGAATAGCCGTATTGGAAACTCCTGTAATAAGTTTTCATAAAATTATATTCTAATCAACAAACAATATTTACCTACATATAATATTTTTTAATTTAAAGTATCAAAACGGGTAAGTCCAATTTACCAATAAAATCTTCAAAATTAAAAATTGTGATGTGTTTGACCCTTCTTCATCGAATGTTTTTCTATACACATTATAAACAACACCTCTTGCTTGTGATCGCAGCGGCTTTTTCGACATTTTCGAAGATTTTTTAGACAAAATCCTAAAAATTATTCATCAACTGCAAATAAGACAAATAATTTGACAACCAATCATTGAGGTATTATTATAGAGAGGACACCACGAACAAAATCTGTGCGACAAGCGCGGCGGCGCGGGGCGGCTAGTGAGTCATACAATTTGCAAATATTCTGCCTATTATTACTTATAAATTAAAACCAATCAATGTAACAAATAAATATTGTTTATCTTATTAAAAAAATATGAATAAACATCAATTCTTTGGCATATTATGATATATTATGTATTTAGATATAAGTTACATATTATGTAATATCGACATGATTAATTTAAAAGAGCAACTATGGAGTTTCTTGCCGGTTCTTCTCCATAGATACTGCTTTCCGAATCGGTGGTAAATGTTAAAAATAATTATGTAATGACGATTCGAAAGTGCTACTAAATAGTAGTCTAATTGAATAAATGAATGTTTGAGTTTGAATTAAAACCAATCAATGTGACAAAAAAAATGGTTTGAGACGATTGACTCTAACTCGTGTTAGAAAAAGTGTAGTAGCGATGGCCTCTCTAGTACGTAGTACATAGTAACTCAATGCAACCAATTTGATAGTTGTCAAATAAGTTGCCACATGAAAATCTTTTATTTCTTAAATATAAATATGCCATCAGATTCTGGTAGACCTATACGCAGTGATATATCGCACCCTTAAAACATAAGTGGCACTATACAAAAAAATTCATTTTTTACATATTATGTATGCAGTCAAAACGCATAAAACGAAACGCGCCTAACGCAAAGACCCCGGTATAGTGCCACCAAGAAGCTTATATCTAATACACTGGAGATTGCACTATGACCATTAACTTGTAACAAGAAAATATAACCTTGAATGACGTCAGTGTTGTTTTTTGTCTCTTTCTGTGGAGTGACCACGCTGGTTTGTATATTCAGGATTTTTTGAAATAGAAAAAACTAAAAATCATGACCTATAAATAATAACGACATATATTTTTAACAGTATTTATATTATAATATTACTGGTCATACTTTATAGGTACATACAATTTTAATTGGTATAGAATGATAGTTTTAAATAACTTTTAGCTACAAAGCTTGGAATTTGGATATGAACCGATATATAGCATTAACATCCTTTGTAAATAGAGGAAAGTTGTGTTTTGCATCAGATGCTGTTTACCAAATTGTAAGCTACTCAGATCTTCTTTTTAAACGCGTTGCTTTGACGGGTCAACTTCAAGCCAAAATCATCAAAGAAAAACTGTTTATAACAGCCTTGCACAAATTTCAGCTAACTTTACAAAGTTTATTTTTCAAAAGGTATTTTTTTCTGGGTCGTAATCCTGAGTAATTTTACCCTTGATGGGCACATATATTTCTTTTTATTTTACTTTTTGGAAAGCTGAAATACGTAAAACAAAAAAATATGAGGTAAGTTAAAAAAATATAAATTTCAATGTAAAAACGAACAATTTTATAACTACATGTGAGTGCAATACCGATGTCGTGTGTTGTTTCATTACTAGTAATAATCTTGAAAATGGTGTTCTAAATTTCATCATAATATTGTTATTACAATATATTTCTCTTCGCTATCCATAAAAACTCGTCATCATGGTTACCTTACTTGTTAAATTTGTTTATTGAAAACTTGTTGAAAAATGATAAAGTATTAGGAAAATAACAAATTTAACATGACTGCTTACTAAAATAATGCAAAATTTTACAATTTTTGCCATTGAAATGATTCTAAACAGGTTAATCCAGGAGTATTGAGGAATATTGTAAATAACGTAAATATACACTTGCCTGTGAAATTCTATGCCAGAATTTGGTGTCCAAACACTTCTGCAATTTTGCATAATACAATGCATTCTTTATATTCGGAAAATATTTATTAAATATTAGCAACAATATTAACTTAAATATTCGAAGCGACGCAATTTTTTTGACACACATGCCATATTGACAAAGTGAGAGTTGCTACAATTTTATTATGGTGACTACCCATAATCAGGGAGTATCGCTTTTTAATAATTGGTTCAGATACTTATTTTATTTAGCATAAATAATAATTGTCTCATCCAACAATGCTTCTGAATGAATGTTGGCAATTTATCAACAAACTCATGTACAAAAACTAACCTTTTGCACAGAATATTACAGCATACATATTAGCCTTGGGAAAACTTCGTATTAACAGTGGCAATACCAAGTTAGGTGTGAAAGTGATAAAAAACAACAACTGGGCAATATTTTCTTGTTACACGTTAATGTTCATACCGAAATCTCCAGTGTATTAGATATAAGCTTCTTGAGTGCCACAAACTTATCTGACCCGGTGACGGTGTCACTGATGTCGCTTTCTTTTTATTTAAACAAAATATTCCGTATGAAACTGTGGTATGAAAAGTCTGTGAAAATGTGACATTTCAAAATGGCGGCACGTAGTTCCAGTTTTTGTCACCGGGTCAGATAAGTTTGTGGCACTGTAAAAGCTCTAATGCGTCAAATTTTTGCTAGATGTCGCTAGTGTCACTTATGAATTTGTCACAATTTGTCCGGTCGGTAATTGATAAACCGGCACTATGTACACAGACTATGTATGTATGCCAGTTCGCGTCAAGTCTCCGGAGGGAATCCTTGTCGAGGTGAGTCAAAAACTGGCACTTTGTGTAAAGTGCCACTTATTTAATTAATTTGCTTTCGAATATTTACAGTGAGTAAATGCATAAGTGGCAGTTTGAATATAATGCCAGTTATTTAATAACTTTAGTGTGGATTTGGTTTTTATATGAATTCAATAACGGGCATTTTCTTTAAAGAGCCATTTAATCAATAAATATGCTTTCAAATTTTCGCTGTGCGCAATTACATAAGTGTCAGTTATATGTTAACTTTAATTAGGATTTTGTTTTTATACGAATTTATTAATAAGAAAAGGCTTTTTGTTTAAGGCATTAAACTATCATGGGTCCGAAAAGAAGTAGATGTAGAAGGATAATAGAATTATCAACTCAGAACAATGATGACGATGATGGATCTCAAATTACTAAGCCTGCTTCTAAAAGAAATTCCGATATTGTTGTACCGCTTTCAACGATGAGTGCGTCCGATTGAACATCATGAGAAGTTCACCCTTAACTAGCTCTTATCACAACCAAACTAACAGTGACGATGGTGACTTTTTTCTCGCCTCAGACGACAGAACATACTTTCCATCAAAGAAAAAATGCAGGAGATCAAACTGAAGCTCGTCGTCATCGTCTTCGTCGTCCAGCTCGTCCTCATTTTCGTCCTCAAGCACATCATCCAGTTCAGCTTCAGCTTTGTCTGTACAAAGGTCAAACACCCAACAAATTACTCAAAGTACCACAATGACACACGTAATAATTTCGACCTTTCTAATCCGGATGACGAAACAGAGAACGCAAAATGTAAAGTAACATGAATGACCAAATGCCAAACTCTTTAAAAATTGATGACATTTCCTTCACTCAGATTGTTGAAGTTTCTAATAATCATCAAAGAAGTGATCATCTTCCTGCTGATTCGAATCTTAAAAGTGGTCTTGCTCCGAATGATGGTGATCATGTCGCCTCTTCCAGCCCTGCCGATAACGTCGAAATCATACATTTTAATACAAATGACACAGGAACGATGAACGATACTGCAAAAGAAGCTCCAACTCAGCCAGTTGATGCAATTACAAGAAAACGAAAAATAATAAGATCGTTACTACAAATATTGTGAAGATACTAAGAAATACAGGCAAAAAATATGTTTCAAGCTCAAAACGTTTTTCCAGCTAAAATGATTAAGCAACCTTGTGGAAGTACATGTCGTCTGAAATGCGCAGATAGAATTTCTGAAGAGTCACGAAAACTTATTTTTAACTTAACAGAGATAAAGCCTATAAAATATCAATATAAAAAGATTAATACCAATAGAAAGCCGAAGAAGGTTAACGAAGTTTCGAGGTTAACGGCTCCAAAGAAAGGGTTTGCAAAACCTTTTTCAAAAATTCGCTGGATATTACAATGTGGTAGAGAAGAAAAATACATCAACCGGTATTTTAGAAGGAGAAAAAAGCGGATAAGTTTGTTTTGTGATTTATGTGCGAAAATGTTTTTAAGTTACTGTTATTTTGTTTATTAATATTTTTCACGGTTCTAGAACTGAGCTTAACGACTAAATTGCTAAAAGGCTTTGCTGGTTTTTAAGTAATTAAGTTTTTACAAGATTTTGATACAATATTTTTATAATTACTTACTGTTTTTTGTGAAAAACTATTCTTTAAGTTACTGCAAGATTTTTGCTGACATCATGATAATTAAGGCGAAATACAATCGTGTTTGTGCACCTTTTGGGCTACGCCCCCTGGGTGGAGCATAAGAGCGCGCGGGACGCTTCACGAAAATCCCCTCGCCACGCCACACAACTGAATAGATGACGGAAACATACGGAACTAACGGAGGTTCAATGAACTTTACTTATATTTTTATATTCGCGCGGTTAAAGCCGAGTAAAGCGATCCGGCAACGTCTTTTCGTTGCCGGGCCCATCGGACTAGAAAAATCGACCTTTGTTCCTTTGCACGAAGGTCGATTTTTAATTGGTACAAGTCTGGTTACAAAAAGTGAGCTTGCGACTAATTTATTTTATGATGAAATGATTTGTTATTGTTAGAATTGTCGCTACCTATGTAACTTATTTGAAAATCTTTGTAAACAAAATTTATAGTTTTTCGTCATGGGGACTTTACGTACAATATGATAATAAAAATACATAATAGACTAATGCTATTTAAGTTTGGTTTTTTTACATATTATATATCATATTTATTGAAAAAATCAATAACAAAAAAATATTATTTACAATTTTGATTTTTTTTAATAAATATATCCGACATTTTGATATATTTAACATTAGTTAAATGATATATAATAAGATAGAATTTTGACATTTGATATATAAAACATCAGATATTGTCGAATGCTGGTTTTGGTACCATTTTATTGTTCCAAATTCCAATGTTTATCTTCTTGATACGACTTTCATTTTTTCTTCTTCACCTTGTTCCGTAAATAAATATGTCTCTTGCCCGTCACTTTGAGTTGTCCTTGTACATTGAGGTGCTGAAACAACCATAATAAGTTATAATAGGAGAGAACGAAAATTCTGTGTAACAAAAAAAGATTTATAGAAAAATTTTTTTATATAAAATTTATAAGTAATTATGCTTATGCATAACATACATAAAAACAAATTTAAAAAATACTCATACATATATCAATTCGAATGAATGTATTCATTCGAATTGATATATTATGTATAAATAAAATATCCTTTATCTAGTATAAGTAGCTTTATATATAATATCTAATTTAGACCCTTGTCTTGGGATTGCTCACATGTGTATAGAATTGTTAGTAGATCGGCAATAAGCCTCAAATAGCATATCTAATAAGTAAAAAAATTACAATTACTGGTGCAGTAAAAGACTTCAGACAATAGTTATCATACAATAAAAAAAAAACAAAACAAAAAAGTTATACGCAATAGGGTTGTTTCTGATCTCACTGGTACGTGGTAACCAGTCAGTGATAACTTACACTAGTCTGAAATATTTTACTATCTTCAATCTTATGACTTATAAATAAATGACATAAGATAAACTTACACTAAAAAGTACTATTTGAAACTGTCTGAAGATCCACATCAGTTTCCGGTAATCATGGTTTGTCTTTTATTGCGTCCTGGCTTGCAGGCTGCTCATCG
>CAJQZM010034498.1:0-21885 GCA_907164665.1 Colias nastes
TTAATTATTTTGCATACTTATAATATTTTAAACAGTCTTAATTTCCATTTTCTAGGCAAAAATTGGACAAATGCATCGTTAAATACGAGTTGTGTCCGTTAAGAAAAAACAATATGGGTTTTCTATTATTACTCAATAAGTCAGGGATGAAAAATATAACTAAAAAAGGTACTGCCACACATCCATCCATTTGAGAACTCTTCTTCTTCGTCGTATCACTCTAGTCCAGTCTTTCCCAACGTGGGCGATAACGCCCCCTTGTGGGCGCTGCAGGCCTAAAGGGGGGCGGTAAGAGACCCAGAAAAAAAAGGGGGCGTTGTGTAGGGCTTTGGGGTCGATTTATAATTTCATCTACCTAGCTAGGAAGACTCTTAGACACCGACTGAGCTCTTGACTTCGAGAGTCGACATCTTGTGAACATCAACTAATATTAATTAAGATATACTTAGCTCAAACTCGGTTCGATATAATAGACCGCGGGCAATCATGTTTTAACAAGTTTTTGTTAAATAATCCGATTTGTACATTCCTGTATCAATCGGCTGGTTCTATAATACTTGTTCTTGCTTGTCGAGTACGATTGGGCGTCGAATAAGATAAACGAGTTTATGCACGTTTGTCTTATTCCTGTTGGTGCGTGCTGCTTATGCAAACCTATAATATAAATGACGTAAATTTATTTTATTTTCATTTGCGGTTTCGCGCATAATAGATAAGCAGTACTTGATTTCAATACTTACGTATTTCTCAAAACAAAACAATGTCGGAAGTAAAAAAGAAGAGACGGCAATACTCTGCGGAATATATTAAATTCGGATTTATTGAAAATCCCACAAACTCGTCGTCGCCTTTGTGTCTTCTATGTCTAAAAACATTTTCGAACGAAGCAATGAAGCCTTCAAGACTGCAGGATCATTTGAATAAAATGCATCCAGATAAGAAAGACAAGAATTTAGCATATTTTCAAGACCTAGAGAAGAAGCATAATACTCAGCCAAGTGTATCAAAACTATTTTCGGCGGCTGCTAAGCAAGATGACAACGGACTTCGAGCTTCGTACAATATCTCTTTGTTAATTGCTCAAAAAGGCAAACCACACAACATCGGAGAAGAGTTAATTTTGCCAGCAATAAAGGAAGTAATAACTACTGTGCTACATAAACCGGCCGCAGATATTATCCGAAAAATTCCTTTGAGTAATAATTCTGTGCAAAGACGAATTGATGAAATGGCTGAAAACATTGAAGAATCATTGTGCAATCATCTGAGGACTAGTCAATTCTCAATTCAGCTCGATGAGTCCACTTTACCAACTAATGAAGCGTTGTTGCTATCTTACGGGAGGTTTATTAAAGATGAGAAAATACGTGAAGAACTATTGTTTGCCAGAAATTTGGAGACAAATACAAAAGGCGAAACCATATTCAATACATTGGAAAAGTTTTGTGAAGAGAAAGAGATTCCTTTGAAAAATATTATATCAGTTGCTACGGATGGCGCTCCGGCTATGACAGGGCGCCATAAAGGCTTCATAGCATACTTAAAGAATAAAATTCCAGATGTCCTTGCTATACATTGCGTTATTCATAGACAACATTTGGTTGCTAGAAACTTAAGTGAACGACTATTTCAATCACTGCAATATGTCATCAAAGCAGTCAATAAAATCCGTAGCAGCTCTTTGAATGATAGATTATTTCATCAGCTTTGTGCCACTAATGACGAAGATTTCAACCGTTTGTTGCTTCATACTGAAGTTCGTTGGCTGTCAAGAGGCAATTGTCTGATTCGATTTTACAACCTGTTTGACTCTGTGATAGAGTTCTTGGAAACTAAAGATACAGAACTGCGCAACAAGCTCATAACATCAAAGAATGATATAGCTTACATGACAGACCTGTATAAATTGTTCAACGACATGAACCTCCAACTGCAAGGCGATGAACTAAATTTAATTAAAACAAAAAATGTCGTTGCTGCTTTCGCAGCCAAACTGCTTCTGCACAAAAAGAATATGGGCAGACGTGAGTTTCACAATTTTCCGAATTTATTATTCTGCAGTAACAACGACTTGTTTGCCTACTGACAACATTTGGAAAACCTCCACATTGACTTCACCGAACGATACCAGGACATTTTAAACTTGGAAATACCAGACTGGGTGTTGGATCCGTTTTCAAATGTCAACACAGCAATGTCACCTCAGCTGGAAGAAGAACTTATAGAATTGACAACAAACGAAAAAACAAAAATCAAGTTCAAAAATGGATATCAAGAATTTTGGCTACAAAAACCGATCCCGCAATTGTACCCTGGATTGTGGTCAATTGTTCAACGATTCTTGATAGCATTCCCATCGTCATATTTGTGTGAACGTGGATTTAGTGCTGTGGCAACGCTGCTTACTAAAAAGAGAAATCGTTTGCGTGTTACCGAACGTGGCGACTTGCGGATGTTTTTGAGTAAATTGGAACCTGATATCAACAAACTTATTGAACAGCATCAGATTCAACCTTCACATTAGTTTTTATATAAGAATTGATTATGTTTGTTTTATTTTCAATAAAAGATACTCTGTCCGAATACTATAAAGTTGCGTTTCAATAATCAGTTATAAGTACTTAGCGGTTTTTAAGTATGTTTGAAAAGGGGGGCGTTAAAAAATAATTTATTCTTAAAGTGGGCAGTAGACAAAAAAAGGTTGGGAACCCCTGCTCTAGTCAGAGCGAACGTGGTCAACATGAGGTTTGAAGGGTAGATGTTACCCGCTTCACGATGTTCCGCCATATCTCTCTGTTTCCTGGCATTCCGCTACACTCGTGAAGTGAACCGCCAATTGATCGATCCATCGATGTGGATTCCAAATTGTAGCACGAGGCAAAAAGCTTCTTTTATACTGTTGTCAAGATGGTGTGGATGAAATTTAAGCGTGTGTGCTGTATGGTGGTGGAATTTAGCAGCAGACAGCGATCCAAACAGTTCATCAGAGATGATAGATGCGTTACAATACGCATAAGGATGCGATTTATCTACGCAGTGATAGAGAATGAAGCCGAGAACGAGTCGCACAGCACATAATGACCCAATGTTCTAAAATATATTCTTCATGTTCAGATATATTATATTATGTTGTTGGACCCATTGAGCAGACCTTAGGACTTTTAACTGATAGTTTATTGTGCAAAATTATTCTTGGCACTTCAAATCCTTCAGCGGCTTTTGTTACTTTATCCCCATTATTAAGGGCATTGATTGCATTACCAATTTGTCGGGGAGTGTAATTTTAACAAAAAATATCAATGTCCATTATAGGAACCAAAGCAAATCCAGTCATGGACAATTGTTGTACAATATTGGAACCCTGTGTTCGAAATGGTCGTGATAGGTATATTATTAATCAGAAAGAAAAGACAATACAGAAAAGCGCATGTAATTAATATCTTTAAAAAAAGTTTAGTTTCGACATTTGTCCATAAATGGATATATCCATAGAATTAAATCCAGTTATGGACACTGACGAATTTTATTTAAACAACATAACCTATCATGATACTAAATCGTGTAATATTTCGTACACTTAACTACTATAAATAAAAGTAATATCAAATTTTGCTGAGATTTATACAAAAATTCTTATAAACAAAATTGTGTCCTCACTTCCTTAAGGATTTCCTTAGTAAAAACGGATTTCTTCGAAACGAGTCGCAGCAACTAAACATAACGTTATGCCATCTTCAAACATTTTGGCCGAATAATATGAAGTGTCGTATTTTGATAGCTTATGAACCAAACTTTTATTTTAATTATTGCCAAATTACATAACGTTCATTTTGGTCTTATTATTTAAATTTAATATTTATTTTGTCCATTACTGGATGCTTGTCCACGACTGGTGCCGTTACCTTAGTGTTGGCACCATAAATTGGACATTGATAATCTGTGGTACACACAGCGCAACCTGGCAACACTATTATGGCTGGCGTCCACTAGGCGGATCGGGCCGGGCCGCATCGCAACGCAAAAATACGCCGGCCTATGTTTTGTATGAAACATCGTCCATTAGCGACGGATCGGGCCGGGGCGGGCCGCAACGCATTGGCGGATATCGCTTCGCAGGCGGATTTCTGCCGGCGGTGCGCTGCGGCCCGGCCCGGCCCGATCCGCCTAGTGGACGCAGGCAGGCGGATGTGAGCGGCGAGCGTCTGTTAGATAAAAATCCGCCTAGGCGGTCCGCCGCGCCCCGTACAGGTGGACGCAGGAGCAAACAGCGCGTCCATTAGAGACGGCCCGTTGCGATGCGGCCCGGCCCGATCCGCCTGTAATGGACGCCTAGCATTATTCGGCAAGACATCTTTGATTTACATTTATACACGGCATTCTATACAATCCTTTTCTGTTAATTACATTTTACAATTGTTACATGAAATAAAATACATACTTGAGATTAATTGCTTTCTATTATTATACAACCCGACATACATAACAGATTGGCGACGAGGACGGAGGAAGTGGAAATTCAACATAAATACCTAATCAAGTGAAGGTTAAGCACATCGTGCATGCGTACATCGACCCATGTGCTCCTAACACCTTTTTCCTTTGTTCCAAGGGTTCCACATCCCGTGATGATAACCCGCTTCACAACCTCCTTTTTCCTTTACAATAATATACAATACATTACAAGTACGCAAAATGGAACAGCAATTGGGGCAAGTATTATCTCAAATGTTAGAAACCATCCGAGGAATTCAAGTACAACAAGTGCAATTACAACAACAATTACAAAATACGGATAAGTCGGTGAGTGGAATTACATTACAACCATACGACGAAAACAATGAAAGTTTCGCATCGTATTTACAAAGGTTAGAAAATTACATTAACCTAAAAGGCGTTACAAATGATAAAACAAAATCACAGATTTTTCTGAACTGCATTGGTCCTAAATACTATCAAGTTTTACAAAATATTACAGCACCTGATTCTCCGAAAACCAAATCATATTATGATCTAATACAATTATTGAAAAACCATATCGCACCTGAACCTGGTGAAGTAGCCCAACAGCACAAATTTTGTTTACGACAACAATACGAATGTGAAAGTATTTCAAATTACGTTGCTGGTTTAAAAGAACTAGGGGGAAAATGTAACTTTAAATGTGCGAGCTGTCAACACAGCACATTTGAAACTCATCTGCGAGTACAATTCATACGAGGTCTCCGGAGTACAGAAATAAAAGAAAGATTACTACAAGAAAGCTCATCTACAAAAGTTGATGATTTAATTAAGATTGCAATGGCGATTGAGACATCTAAAGCTGAAACAAAAGAAATGTGTTCTGGCCAAGTAAACATTAACAAAATTTCAACAAAATCAAATAATTTCAAAATTAAAACAAACATACAGCAACCTACAAATATAAATACATACAAAAGAAAAAATATAAATAAATCATACAATTCATATCACGAGAAGAAGAGAGAAATAAAATGTTTTCGCTGTGGGAAAGAAAACCATACAGCAAGGCAATGTCGTTTGAAAAATAAACTATTTTGCAAGAAATGTAAGATAAAAGGACACATACAATCGGTATGTTTCAAAGATCAAAAACAAATTGATTTAGTACAGGATCAATTCACTGAGGAAGATGAAATATATGAAATACATAAGATTTTTAACAATAACATACAGAGTGATAAATTTAACATAACCTTACAATTAAATGGAAAAATACATACTTTAGAACTGGATACAGGCGCTGCAGTTACTACATGCTCAACAAATTTTTATGAGAAATATTTTAATAATCTGAAACTTAAAGATACATCAGTAAAGCTAAGAACATATACAGGAGAAATAATACACCCATTAGGAACTTGTAATTTAAATATTCAGTATAAGAACACAGTTATTGAAGGAAGAATCTTTGTAATTGACCGCGAAGTAGACACCGTAGTTGGAAGAGAATGGCTGAGAAAATTGAACTTAAATTTTGAAGTAAATACAATATACAAAGAAGAACAAGACATAACAGAGAAAGAATTCAAAGATAAATTACAAACATTATTAGAAGAATATAAAGAGTTATTTACAGAAGAAATAGGTGAAATTAAAGATTATCAAGCAGTATTTAAATTGAAAGAAGGTGCAGTTCCAGTTTATTTAAAACCACGTCCAGTACCATTTGCATTGAAAAATCAAGTAGAGGCAGAAATTGACAGATTAGAAAAAGAAGGCATATTAGAAAAGGTTACATACTCACAGTGGGGTACACCAATTGTTCCTGTGATGAAACATAATGGAAAGGTACGACTATGTGCCGACTACAGAGCTACATTAAATAAAAACTTAGAAAATGACAATTATCCAATTCCCCGAGTTGAAGAGATATTTTCAAAGCTCAGCGGTGGTAAATACTTTTGTACATTGGACATTAACCAAGCATATTTACATATGAAGACAAATGATGATACAGCAGAGATGCAAGCCATAAGTACATGTAAGGGCACATACAAAGTAAGAAGACTGATGTTCGGTGTGAAAATAGCACCAAATGTTTGGCAAAGATACATGGATCAGACACTACAAGGATTAGACGGTACAGTTTGTTTTTTTGATGACATCGCTTTACAAGGACATACGTATATACAATTATTCCAAAGAATCCGAAAGGTATTTAATAAACTTAAAGAATGTGGATTACATCTAAACAGGAAGAAGTGTCAATTTTTTCAAAAATCAGTTACATATCTGGGACATAAAATAAATGAAAAAGGATTACACCCTACAGAAGAAAAGATAAATGATATAAAGAATAGCTACACCAGCCTACACCTACACCTACACCAGCTTCACCTGCAAAAGAATGCATACAACCTAGCCCTACAGTAATAACACATACAAGTCCTACTCGAAGAACATCATCTATACAGCCAGTAGCAAGTCCAGGAAATTACCAACCAGAAAACCTTGTACCAGAAACAATTCCAGATACACATGAACCTACACCGTCCAGAATAGAAACCCGTCGTAGTACTAGGATGAGAAGACCTCCAAACAGATTGAACCTTTGAATTTATAACGAGGGAGAGTGTTGGCACCATAAATTGGACATTGATAATCTGTGGTACACACAGCGCAACCTGGCAACACTATTATTCGGGAAGACATCTTTGATTTACATTTATACACGGCATTCTATAAAATCCTTTTCTGTTAATTACATTTTACAATTGTTACATGAAATAAAATACATACTTGAGATTAATTGCTTTCTATTATTATACAACCCGACATACATAACACTTAGGTTTAAGCATATAAAAATAAAACACGATTTACTTCAATCTGAGACGTGGGAAGTATAGCTCCCAGCGTTTTAATAAGGGTTAATGACAATTACGTAATTATAAGTGTTGCCATATAAATTTTCGAAATAAAAAGCCAGTCTCATCTTTCGTTAGCCAAACTCTACATTAATGTAACATCAATGTATTCCCATAATTATAGCGTATATCGGTTTCAAAATAAGTACCTACTCACTCATTATTAATTGCTACTTATTTTTATCCACCTTCGTATAATGCAAACTATAATCAGTGCAAGTTAAATGTTAGCAAAGGGGTTTGGGTAAAGTTGGCGTCGTGATGAACTTTCGTGGCCAGTGATGAAACTTGAATATCTTAATAATGCCTAATGTCCTGATTTTTGATCTTACAAAATAAAAAACAAACAAAAATATTTTGTATATTTTTTTATTAAGCTATTGCATAGCTTCTATCGCGGGCCTTGAGCGCGGGGACCGAATCGAGAAATTCCGTAACGAAAAAACCTCACGCTCCCCACTCCGACGGGCGGAGGTGTGGCTTGAAGGCATAGCATGCAATAGCTTTACCGCGGCGGTCCCCGAGTGCCACACGTCGTTTTTAGTTTTATAACCATTATTTAATTTTTAATCCACGGAAAATATTCCAACTATCCTGAATGATGCATATCTAAAAATCAATAAGGTTTAAGTATTTGAAATGCAAACAATAAAAATATTATATTATCCGTGATCGGTTATATGTGAAGACACATTCTATTCAATATGCATATACTTTAGTTCGTTAGGTATTTATAGTTCGCAGTTCGTTCTGCACGCTAAAACTATAACGTCGAACTATGAAGTGAATTTGTATTTATGCTTCTCAGTTTTATAAACTTATGCACTGACTGTCTGAAACTGAAAGACTACAGCGATACAGGTCGTCATTGCTGTGATCTTCTGTAAAAAAAACACAAAAAGACTTTAATATAAAAATTCTTGAGTAATCATGTGTGATATTTATGTCTAAGTAGGTAATAGAGTAAGATCCCACCTATTTTCTGACGGATGAAATGTGGACGATTGGGTAGTGTTAATATGTGCTACCATCGTACGCCTACCCCGTACCCGCTAGCTTGGTCAATGGGCCAATTTCCAGATATCAGGCGATCAAGGGATACTGTTAAAAATAACATATCAGTACTCCCAGACACTTCCCGTCGGCCATATTGCCTTTAAAGCTCTCAAAATAATTAAGAAGTCATCGAAATAAGTGAAATTCCATCAACATGAATCCCCGTAAAGGATACGGATCTCGGTCAGAGCGGATGCTGACAGGCGCCATCCCAAACACTCGCGCGATGCGGAACCACAGCGTGACCGTGCTGTTCACTACTACACTCTTATTCATGTTGCCTGAAATATATGATTAACGAAATAATTACTTCCCATATTCCAGACATTTTTTTCTTCTGGTCGAAATAGCTACGATTTTAGGTGTAATAGTTTGTTCAATATTTTTTCCTACGATAAGGTTTAAGTTCTTATTAGCTATGATTAGGTAGCTTTTTTTTGTTACTTGCTTTTATTATAAAAATGAATTTTATTTTAGTAAATTAAACAGAGTTTGTACCTGTAAAATACAAGGAACAAATCGTTTGATATTCTTAATGCTTCTACAGATACAGTAATAGTTAAAAATGTTACCTTTCCTTATAATATGATTCTCAATATTATGAAGTACATTGTTTCACATATAACGTTCGAATACTGATCACAGATAAGTTATTAATGCTTTTCATAGTATTTGCATAACCAGCAATTATACCTCATCGATGGTTATGGTGATGGTCAGATATACGATAAAAATATGTTATATGGACACATCTTATATCCTTGAAAATTTCGATTATTTTTTTTATTAGATTAAAACCGTAGGCATAAAGATAGAATCGATCGGTAGTCGTTTTACTTTAATATTTTATAAATATTTTCCAAGTACTTTTTGCTTTTCTTTTCCACTAAACCCTAAACGAATCATGATGAAACAACGTCATCGAAATAAGTCACACCACAAAGTAATTAAGAATTCATATTTTTATGAATACAAAATAATATGTAAGCCTTTAATTAACCTTTCGTTACATACTGCTTTTGATATACACGTAAAAATAACGTCCGATTCATGTTTCCTTTTCTAAAATCCTTATTTTAAATGACAAGAAAAAAAATAAAACACCATACTTTTAAACTATATATTTAGAGGGTATCTTAACATCTAACTACCGCCAATTTCATCAACGATATTACAGGCACACATTTTAAATACTCAAGCTCCAAGTTGTTTATATAGAATGGGAACATAATCGTCATATTCCGCTTGATAGAAGTTTCCAGCAATCGGGTCTCCGAGCTTGTATTTCTCCGCGAATTTTGCAATGGAGAAACCTCCGCGTTTGTCGCCAGAACTGAAATATTAAAATTAATTATAAAATACACTATATTACATTAAAAAACGATGGTATGACAATATACACAAAAAATAATCTATACTAATATTATAAAGCTGAAGAGTTTGTTTGTTTGAACGCGCTAATCTCAGGACCTACTGGTCCGATTTGAAAAATTCTTTCCGTGTTAGATAGCCCATTCATCGAGGAAGGAAATAGGGAAAAAAAAGGAATACATATGTAGCTTATTCAAAATTATCTCAATACTCACGTATTAGGCAACCTCGGTTCATCGAAGCTCAGTTTCCCCGGCTGCTTGTACACGAGGAACACGTATCTATGCAGCCCGGTTCCCTCCGGTGGTCCAGAACCGATATAAGCGGACAGAGTCTCCCCACTCGCTACGTTCTGTCCGGGAATATTGCCTACAAGCCAGTGGTGCCATTCCCGGAATTTGGGCTCTTTGCGGGATGGCGCGTCTGGGTCTGTAAATTAGTAATAGATTTTTTGTATTAATTAGAAACTATAAAAGTAAAAACCACTAAATATTTATGAAAACAAGGTGTCGTACACATTATAGACACACATAATAGACAGAAAACTAAAGGAAACATTTGCAACTTATTTGTAACTTGATTATTACTAGTTATTTTTCGGAACTACGTCAACAATTCAACTTTATAATTTCTATTAAATCAAATTCTTTCAGTACTTTAATCAAATTCTTTCCGTATTTTCTACTAGAATTCATAATTTTGTATTTTTCCAAACTACCCTCAAAATTAAGAACTATCAAGTAACTCCTAAATCAATTTAAGCTGTACCTACCAAATGCATAATATTCTATAATATAGACATTATCTCACCAGTCATAGCCAGAGTGTAGAAGCTATCAGCGCTGGCCTCCCAGCTGACAGAGGGCACATCCTTCACGTTGGTCGGAGTCAGCACATTGCCCTCCTTGACTTCCACACCGCTGGGGTATTTTACCTGTAGAAAAATAAAATTTTTGGTAAATGTTAAAGTATTAACATTGGGATGTTAGGAAAAGTAAAAGTCAATAATGCAGTTTTTATTTATACGACACAAATGCTGTCTCATAGACTTGATAAGTTATGTACACTTTTATGCTCATTTATTATAATTAAAGCAATAGGGAGACAATGATTTCATTTTGTAAGTTTTCGAATGTGCCCTGATGCTGTTATAGGTAGTTATCGATAGGCGAAACTAAATCCAAACGCATATTACGTTTTCGAATACATATATAAAAAGGTTTGAGGATTCTAATAGTTAATACAAAACAGTAACTCAAGCTACCTTTATAACCTGTATATTATTTAAACAGTCACCACAAAGGCTATGTCTTGTTTTCAAAGATCCCCATTTGATTCCATATATCAACTAATCACCAAACAATCAAAGGCTTGCCTAATTGCCATAACACGATACAAGAGCCTCAAACACACATCCGCCTCATTAGTGCATCTAGAAAATTCTTCGCGTCTATTGGATAATCACATAAATGTCCATGAAATCTCAACGAAACCTGATATTACTGGCTCATAGTTGCATCTAGAAATTGCGAGCTCATTCGTCAAACGTGAACCAGAAATTACAACAGCTATTATAACCGACAAAATTATCACACCATTATTCCTCTAATGGCATCATCTGATTAACGTTTATAAAAGGGAAGCAAAATTATCTGATATGTTGTATTATATGCCTACGTTGTGAAGGTTATTTTGAACTATAAGTACGGTATCATTCATCATTATAGCATATCATTAGCAGCCGTGAGATATGTGTAAGAGCAATTGCGTTTTAGGTTTCCGTAGTATAAAACGGGACCCTATTGCTTTCCGAATCGGTGGTAAATGGTAATAATTATGACGATTCATTGCTTCTAGAAGAAGTGTAACTGAATAAATAAATGTTTGAGTTTGAAACTTCGCTGCCTGTCTATCTGTCTGTCCGCCTCTTGTTAGACAGTAGATTTTTTTAGATATACTAATGTACATATTTCTACTTCTGCTTTAACAATAAATAATAAAAAACGAGGTTAAGGAGAAGGTTGGCACAGTCATTAATTGGATGGATGATGACCAATTTTTTTGTTGCCCTTCAGCTTATTTGTACGAAACTCTTAGTGTTGCGAAACTGACTCACACTTGACCATTTTTTAGTACGAAATAATACCTACATCATTATGGCACATCATTAGCTACCATGAGAAATATGTGTTCGAGCAATTGCTTTTTTTGCTCTATAAAGTTATCGTCTTTTCAAGGACGTTAAAAAAATATTTCTAAGTATTTTTTATTAACCGGATATTTTTTGCTATGATTGTTTAATTATGATTATCTATATTGTTTGATGATAACTAGTTATTTGTCGAATCGTTCGATAAACAGATGAAAACTAAAAAATATTATCTCCTTTTGTATGAAAACTCCGATGAAAGTAGTACAGTAGTAAAGTACATACGATTACGAAGATGCATAATTTTATACTAGTAAAAAATTCTATCTTGCAAAACTGTAATTAAAAATTGCTCAGCTGTTAAATAAAATGAAGGTAATTTTTCCATATTTCCATGTTATTACTTCAATATATTTGCTTTATCCATAAAATATATCAGTTGAGTTAGAATTGATTGACAATATCGATATGAATATTAACCTATCAAAAAAAAATATACCGGTCGAATTGAGAACCTCCTCTTTTGTTCGGTCAAAAACAAACATGTAATTGTTTTAATACCCAAAATTTGTTATTGAATATATTAATGAGTTTTCTTTGGTGAACAATTTCGTGCTATCGCGTTTATTGCTTATTGAATCAATTACTTACATTTACTAAGTTCAAAAAACCTTATCTATTATTTAAGAAATATAACTTACTACAATTTAATTATTTGAATTGATATTTAAAATTTAAACACAATTTTGAGCTTTTGAACAAAAAGAAAGAAATGCAACCTAATATAATAAAAACGAAAGTTAACCAATCGGTGTGTTGTACTTTCTCAACTCAAAAATCATCCCCTAAAGGGTAAATATAGTATGTTTACCTAATGATAAATATCCAAGATGATTTTCGAAGTTGAAATTAGTTAAAGAAAGTTTATATTTTTTCGTATTTATACAAAACTAGCTTACCGCCCGCGGCTTCGCCCGCTTTGCCTAAAACCTAATAAATTATATACTAAAACCTTCCTCTTGAATCACTCTATCTATTAAAAAAAAACCGCATCAAAATCCGTTGCGTAGTTTTAAAGATTTAAGCATACAAAGGGACATAGGGACATAGGGACATATGGACAGAGAAAGCGATTTTGTTTTATACTAGGTATGTAGTGATGATATCGATAACATGAAGAGCGTATTGAACGACTCACTTTCTAAAGAAACTTTCAAACGGAAAGAGTTGAAATCAAATAAAGCCAATGTTTCTTATAACATGGCGAATGAATAGAAATAGTGTTTCAAAACATTATAAGTACCTATTATGCAAAATGAGGTAAAATACTCATATACAGAAAACCTCTAAAAATATTACCAAAAAAGTGATCCAAAATTAATGAAAAACTTGATAATGTTTCAAGGTTTTAAGTGTCAATTTGCAAGTACTAAATTAAAAACTGCTTTACGCATCTATCTACTGCTAGGTTGGTTTAATGCTCTAAGACTGCTAGTTACAACTTTAGTATACAGTAAAAAACTATATGAACTATATGAAATATAATTATTATCATGACCCATCCTGGTTGATTTGTATAAATAGATTTTTTTTACACTGTACAAGTATATAGGATTAATTAAATATTTCTCAGAAAATACTTGTTAGAGGCAGGTCATGGGAAAACTGTGAACTTTATTTTATTAAGCACCTGCGCGCGCGCACCTGTAAGACCTATCGTCGTTGAAACATTGAATTAAATACAAAACTGCATACTCAAATATTATCAAAATTAAATAAAGAATTATCGATTAATGCAAACAAAAGCAATGAAAATAAGTTTACAAAAATAGCATTGATAAAAATTGTATACATATTTGTTTTTGTAGCTCACGAAACAAGTTTGTCAGTAACAAAATATGCTAATACAAAAACTTGATGTTAATTATAATATAAAAAAGCTGTGCTGCACGACAGGCAAAATCGAGTTATTTCTATAGCTGATGTGTTATTCTGATATATACCTGTATTACTGTAAAGTTGCATCCAAATCTGGTCAGTAGCTTTTTCGAAAAAGGGTCACTACAACTTTCGCATTTATAATATTAGTAGGATAAACTTACCGTGATCAAAGCACTGGGCGCTTTCGGCACCACATCAGGCACCACGGCGTTCGCCTCGAAGCTCTTCGCTACCGTCGACATTGCTCTTGCAAACACCCTAAAATTGACCATAGTGCTGTCTGCTATTAACAAAAGAATCGCAAATCTCAATGTACGTCCCATCTTGACAACATGCACGCACGGCAGACAGCGGACGAATGAGCGGAATGAAGCGAGATGGCGCTATTTATGCGAGCTTAACTTTTTTTTTTTTGTGAGTGGCCAATGCATTGAATTGTATTTGTCATTGGAGTTGATATGAAAGATATTATTTACTTTGTTTGGTATTATATCAATATTTTGCATAATATAGATAAAATAATAATGGAATAACATTGAAAACTAATTGGAATAAAAGGAACAGTATGAGTCGCAGAAAATGCATGTTGATTTAGTAAATCTATGCGTAAAAAGCTCAGATTTTGATTACTTTTAACAAAAATAAGACATCGGCTACTTATTATATTTTCACAAAATTGAAGTTCAAAATTAATTATTTATTTTTAAAAGAGTTAAATAAATCTTTTTGCCTCTAAAAATATTCTATAGTTAGCGGCAAAATATTTAAAAGGTGGATCATTCCACATTATCATAGTTTAAATCTTATTATTATTATAACTAAAAAATATTACTAATTTTAGATATTATATTACTGGATTTAACCTTAAATAATAAATAAAAGTTATAAATTATTATGATAACATAACATTTAAAATATAATTGTTAATGAATTAAATGAGCATTTTATCCTAAAAATTGTTTAGAAATTATTCACCTTATCATAAAACACAGTAGTTTCAATAATAGTATAAATAAACCTTGATATAAATTTAAGTATTAGTAGAAATTAGGTAAAAATATTACTTATATACAACTAATGTTTTAACTGACATGCTGATAGAGAAACCCGGAGACACCACTTTAATAATTTTAAGTGTCGCAGTAGTCTAAGAAGTTAGTATTGAAAAATATAAAAATTTCACATTCTCAAATACCTACAATAATTTAATTAAAACAGTAGAGTTAACAGTAACAGACACATCATGTGTAAATAAAGTCATGTGATTAATAAGCTGATGTGTCTCTAAATAAATAAATAAAAATAAATGTTGTTTTGTGTAGATAGCAAATATTACCCACATTGACATTAAGATTATGTTAATAAATGTTAAAAAAATTCTATCTACCTACATGTGGATAAAGAATATTTTTCTAGAAAAATCTAATTTGAAAGTCTGTGTAAAGTAGAATACATAGAATACGTAGAATACATTTGCACCGTTTGATACATTATTAAAGGTGCAATAACACTTATCTGATTATGCTAGGCACCTAAATATCATTCCAAATGCGACTCTGAAAATAAATATCTAGAGCTATCGAACAAATAGATAACGATAGTACTATTTTTGTAGTGACAAGATTTTACTCAAAACTTTATGCAAGTATTTAGCAAATATTTGTAAAAGATGATATGAATGAATCAGACACACACAAGCATGAAAAACATAATAAGAAAATCTTAATTTACCTATAATCTGCTATCACTGGCGCGGGCGTAGAAATACATGCAAAAGTGCAAGCTGGATTGTAAGTGGATTGTAAAAAAACTTGCCGGTTCCAATCCAAGAGCGACGGCCGGCGAGTTGATTGACATTGACAGATTGATAACAGATACCTAATTAATATAGTTGTGATAGAATGAGAGAAAATAAAGATAAAAAAGGAAATTTATGGAGAAATTATAAATTGAATAGCTAAAGACCCACTAAATACCTAATGAATCAATAAGCAAATAATTCAAGAGTTACGTCTATTTTTAATGAAATAATTTATTTATTAAACATTAAAATGGCTACAACAATGATACCATGTTTATAAAATTGTCAACTGTCAAAACTCAAAAGTCAAAACTACAGCTTCATTTCTAATCTACTTTTGTCAGCTGTTCTATCACAGCAATAATTTTGGTTTATTTTTAAAGCGTTTAATTTGTTTCGAAATTATTGAATCCAAAACGAAATACGTATTACTATGAAACAAGTGAGATTTGGGTAATATTCGCGTACCATTAGTAACATTGAAGAAATGTAATTTCCCATTTGTTTTCTTTATTCTTACAAATATGTCGCCTCGTAAACAACCAAGTAGTTTATTAAGATTGTGTATTAAAAGTTCTCTTAGTTTGATAAATGAATGTTGTTATATTATTGAGAAAAATAATCCCGATATAGACTGTAGGGAATGTGAAAGACAGGTGTGCGCGTTAAAAGGACATCTCATGGCTTTGTTACCAGCAAGGTTTGTAGATATTTCAATATTATAAATACGATAAATAGGTACATTTAACAATATTCCTTGTTAAGTTTTTTTCGTTTCATTTTTCAAAATTGTTGGGTATATTAATGAAAATATCAATTTAGATTTTTTTTAATGTGGTAGTAAGTTCCTGAATAATTAACTAGCTGACCCATTAAATATTTTGCAAAATTTTTAATTAATGCTCTACTCCTATTGCTCAATTTTATAGCTTAATAATATAGCCTTCCTTCATAAAGGGATTATATTCCACTAGTTTTCCGCCCGTGGCTCTCTCGCAGTGTCTAAAACCTAATAGATTATAATATACTAAAACCTTCCTCTTAAATCACACTATCTATTAAAAATACTGCATCAAAATCCGTCCCGTAGTTTTAAAGATTTAAGCATACATAGGGACAGACAAAGCGACTTTGTTTTATACTAAGTAGTGATTCAACACAAAGCATTGTGCAATGCATAGCTGAAATTGGCTTGTTCATACATTAACATGCTCATCTAATTTATCAAATTTCTTATGATTAATTGTAAATTAATCATAAGAAATTTGTATTGGTCAATGTGTAAATCTATCTGGGATATGGAACAGTCTCCTAGTTGTCCAACAAATCACGGGCAAAATCTAAAAAAAGTAGCTTATATTATACTCTGGGTTTGCTTGCTTTTCATTTTAATTTTTAGTTTGATTATGGCATTTAAAATGCCTACAAATAAAAAATTTTCAAATTTTAAAAGAAAAATGATCATGAAACAGGATTCAAATACCTTCGTTAATGAAAATATTTTCGTTCCAAATTACGAACACATATTTCCTTGCTTATAATATTAATGATGCACATTTAAAACTTTACATTTGTTTCAGGTTATTTGATGTCCTCAGTCTAGAGAGAGCCTGCTGCCGGTATCGCGGTGATCCTCGCATTCAGCTAAATGTTCTCATCCATCCCAAAATGTCCATCTTCCGCAAATGCGACGTCGACAATGGCATTCCCCAACATTTCTGGATCCGTACCATCCCATGGTTCAGTCGTTTGATCGTCCTCGATTTAAAATTCATCTGCACCGACGAAATACTCGACATAATCGGCACACAATGCCTCCTCCTCGAAGAGCTGAACATCGTCTCTAGGGTCGATATTTGCAAATCTCTCATCAATGCTTCCGTCTGGATTCGTAACGTCTCCGATGCGGGTCTGTGTTGTATTTCCAATTTAAAGAATTTGCGCATATTGGCGATGGATCCCCCTCGCAACGAGCGAGCTAGTCGCGTAGGGCGGTGCGTCTCGCAGGCCGGCATCATCATGCTCATCAGTGAGCTCCCCTACCTCGAGGAGTTGCGGATTGAATCCTGCGATATAGGGTCAACGTTGATCGGTACGGATCTAAGCATCGGTCCCCTCAGTTTACGAAAAATTAACTGTCACTTTGCATCGGCGGAAGGCATGCGGAAGCTGGTAAAGATTTGTCCACATTTAAAAGAACTGTCCATCACCCATTTGTCAGCCCATAACAAGGACGCGATTTTAGAAGAGATAGCGTTGAGTGATATTAGGTTACATAAGTTGGATATGTCGTTTTTCTCATACAGCACTTCTATGCATCGTATGCTCGAGGTGAAGGGGTGTTACTTGACTCATTTCTCCTTGTGGGAGATCGACCATTCACTAACTTTAGACGCTGTTATTAACATTGGCACGTGTTGCCCTAACCTCACATCTCTCTGTCTCATGACCCAATCGAACTATTTCTCGATACCCCGCTTTTTCCGGCGACCGACGAACATATTCCGCGAGATCGAGACATTGACGTTAGGTAACGAGAATTTTAGTATCGAAGAGATACTGGTATTCTTCGCAGAGTGCACGCAGAGTCTACGGAAGTTAACGTTGAAGTATCAGACGAAATTAATTTTAGATAACACATTAATCTATATTTTACAGAAGGGTTATTTTAAAAATATGCATAGTTTATGGTTGGACTGTACTTTGGAGGTTTCCAAAGATGTAGCGAAACAAATAATACAGACATGTGAACAGTTGCAAATGTTCACAGTGGATTTTAGTGAAGACATGAGTGATGTTCATAAATACATTGCGGATAATAATTTGGACCTCAAACTAGGCGGCTACTGATATATTTTTATGTTATGTATGTATTGTTGTATTTTATGTTTAGAAATAAAGATTTTTAAAATTATGATATTTTCTTATCCTGGCTTTTTATTTTGTGAGTAAGAAAACTAATATGCTAGGTAAAAAAATATTTATTGCAATTATTTTATGCACTTTTGACTTTATTTAAAAAGTTAGGCTGAAACTACCAGAATTTATACAAAATAAAATCATTAAAATTTAAATTGAGATATGTATAAAACAAGTGGATGTATCAATATCAACATATATAAATTTTTCTTCTCTATTGAAGTCATACAATTTTGTGCAATATTTAAACTATTAAAACAAAAGTTAACTTAAGGATTGTTAAATAAATACTGCATTTTCATTACAATTTCATTTATAGTCAAACAAATAAGATTCTTAACAGTACCTAAAGCATATCTATATATTTAAAGTTAAATCTTATAAGCATGGAAGAATAAGAAGTTTATGGATCTGTTTCTGAAAATACTTACTTCTAAACCATTGAGTTACCATGTACTACGTACTAGAGAGGGCATCGCTACTAAACTATTTGTAACACGAGTTAGAGTCAATCGTCTCAAACCTTTTTTTTTTGTTACAGTGATTGGTTTTAATTGATAATTTTATTCATATTTTTTTAATAAGATAAACAATATTTATTTGTTAGATTGATTGGTTTTAATTTATAAGTAATAAGAGGCAGAATATCTACAAAGTGTATGACTCACTAGCCGGCCCGCTTCGCCGCGCTTGTTGCACAGATTTTGTTCGTGGTGTCCTCTCTATAGTAATACCTCAATGTTCTAAACAGGATTTTTCATTTTAGGAATGTCATAGACAATATTTTTAATCTGTATGGAACAGAAACAATGTAGATAACGATTGACAGTCAGAAATGCATGGGTTAGTACAAACTATTATCACATATATGATTTTCAGATATAATACAACAAAACATTTTTAATTTGGAATTAACAAATCAGGAAATCATCACTTAACCAATTTATTCACAAATTTAGTAAATTATTCATATAAAATATTATAAAACAATCTATTGAGCTTTAATTCTAAAAGGTATTCATTAATATAGTTTATCTTCAGAGAACTATAGCCAGGCGCGGTCCCAGGGGGGTGGTCACGGGGGACATGACCCCCCCCAAAATCGTACTCGATAAAATAGAAAAAAATTCTTATACTGTACAAAATATAAAAAAAAATTGAAAAAAAATAATTTGCTGCATACCTTTCCAGCCTCGTGACCCCCCCAAAATGTCAGGCTGCGACCGTGCATGACTATAGCTTGACCGCAACTGCTGTACCGCGCTCTATGTGTGGTGAGGTAAGAAAGAGCACGAGTTAGAAGCTAGAAAGAAACGGAACAGTCGGTACTCTCCCCCGCCTCACCGCGCACATACCTATACAGCGGTACAGCCACTGCGGTAGCTATAACCACAGACTAATAATAATATACTACGTATACAACTAGAGAATCCAATCCCGCATCAAAATCGCGATCCCGCAAGCCTGCGGGATTAAGATCATCAATCCCGCGGATCCCGCAGGATTTGCGGGATTGATTTTAATTATTATTATTTTTGTTTCATGTAATTTAAAGAAAGAAAATACACACAAATATTTTTAATTATTCTTATCAACATGAAGCAAAGTTATCACTTATATTATAAATGAAATATAATGATGTTTAAGACAATACAATATTCACAATATTTCACGTTTCATATTTAGATTTTTATTTGAAATAGAACATACATATTCATTGGTTTTAGAGGCATTTAAAGTCAGCTTATTTTTTTTGTTGAAAATACTTTCGAAGAAATGATAAAGTATCTAACGTTTCATCTTTTAGATTTGATCTTATCTTGTTGCATAAATAGCCAGCGGCGGAAAAAGCACGCGCGGCTTCCACACTTGTAGGCGGAATTGACTTTACATAAGTATAAACAGCTTCCAAATACTTCCCCCTCTTCCCTCCACATTCAAAAAGTGTCAATATCAAATCAGTTGAATTATCTCGAGTGGGTACACGCACAGCAGCTCTAGACTCTGCCACCCATTCAGTACGCGCAAAGTTAAATCCCCGTGCGCCGTAGGGGAATCCCCAGTAATAGAGTACTGGAACTGACATTGATTACGTTCCGTTCCGTCCGATAATAGTTCCGATCATCGTCTGAGCCTATTTTTCTTACTTTTTTTCAATCCCGCGAACGTGCGGGATCCCGCATGAGTAATCCCGCATTTTTGATCCCGCAAAAAAGGTGCGGGATCCCGCATTAGCGGGATCCCGCGTTTGCGGGATTGGATTCCCTATATACAACTATAACTTAATTATAATTTAACTAAATAATATTGTTCATCATGATTCTCAAATAAATTAATGACCATTTTAGTGTGGCAATATTATCTTAAATAAAAAATCCCTACCTACATTTTGACAAAAAAGGATTACTTTTTACTTTCTAACTTATCAGTTATGACGTACAAAATTATAGACAAAAGTGGTAAATAGGCTATCATGCAAGTCCCAATACTGGATTCAGTTAAAATTATTAATAATAGCCATTAATGGAAGTTATTATTAGCGACAAAATTTACAACATTTGCATGTAGACTTGCAATTATTCCATAGTGATCTACTGATCTATCAATATTTTCTATATTCTTTTATGTAAAAATTCTATAAGAAGCACTTTTTTATTAATTGCTAGTCTGTTAACTAATCTATGACATAAGTTTTAAATATTGCAAGCACTTCTTCTGATAAAGTCTAGTATTCAATTTATTCACTATAGTCTGTCCACTATAAGAATTGCTTTTTGACAGCTCGACGGGTGATACCAGAAGTGATGTACAAAAGATTATCGATTGTGATACTATTTCAATTATAAATTCAAAACATTATCATAAATCGAATCAGGTACGTAAATAATAATTACAACGTAAACATACTTATAAGATATGTAATAATAAGACCACATATGTATGCATTTTATGTTAAAACTAAACTAAACTAATATTTTATTATTTATTGGTTTCCATCTTACAATTTGGTTGTCTTTATGTTTAAATTATATAACGTAATAGAAGAGTTTTTCTGTATCGGATATATTTTACAGAGTATTTCTATCGATTATTATAATCTATCGACCCATAATTGAATAATTCTGTGTAGAAATTACTAAGTGGGCGGGGCATGTTCATGAAGAACAATAATTATTTGTATGACATTTTAACATAGACAATACGATCCTTCATAGGCGTGAAGCTGTCAAAAAGCAAATAATATAATGGACAGAGTATAA